>JZLH01S0538648.1:0-13094 GCA_001188425.1 Eucidaris tribuloides
CTAAAATGTAATGATGTTTAATGCTAAAAAAAACATTCATGTAGAGATTTATAACATTTTATAGTCATTTTAAAGCTTTTCTGTGCTGGTCGGAGGACTAATAAATTCAGCTCAGTGCCGGTCGGCTTCGGTTTGTGCCGGCTACTACCGACCGGCGCCAACCGCCGTAGCTATAACCCTGAAGGACAGTGAATGTTCATCTTTCATGCAAAATTGAAAATTTGCGAACCGACCACTGAATGGGTGTGGTTAAATCATTGCCAGTGGTAACCGCTGCTCCACCGAACAAGAGACAGCTTGGCCGTGTAACCAAACGAGTGAAGGTCCAAACATGGTCCAAACCCCTTCTGACATTATCAATGGGAGGTTCTGAGACCATTCTAACTAAGCAGTGGTTATGTCAGTCTAACCAGGGCTTTAGTGCCACAATGACAGATTTATTACCAAACATTGCAGTCCCTGAATGTTTATAACCCTACTTTTGATACACACCCTACAACAAAATAAACACAAAAATAAAGAAAAACCTTCTTACCACAACAAATAATGGGAAAGCCAAACACTCAAAATTACAGGATGATTGGGTGATGGTTTTCAAATACTACTTTATGACATGCTTTATTTGTCAACCTTGACTAAATTGCAATTTACATGAATGTTATCACATCATGGCCTCATTAGTCATTAGTTACTGAATGGTTATACAATTTTGTTTGTGGAATGTGACCTTATTTGCTACTCTTAGACCCGTTTACAGTGAAAGCCGGCCTCGGGCCAGCCGAGGCCGGCCTAACTTGCGGTACTCGGACCCGCATTTTTGTGGTTTACAGTGCAGCCTGGGCCGGCCCCAGTAAAGTTTTCCGTCGCATCGTTATCAGGGCGCACAACTAGCCAAACACACCAGCACACAACAACCACACCCCACACACACACACACACACACACACACACACACACACACACACACACACACACACACAACACAACACACACACACNCACACACACACACACACACACACATACACACACACNCAACACACACACACACACACACACACACACACACACACACGCAACACACACACAATCACANACACACACACTACACACACAACACACACACACACACACACACACAACACACACACACATACACACTACGCAACACACACACACACCACACACACAAACACACACGCACATACACAAACACACACACACATGCACGCACGTAGAAAGATAGGTAGTTAGAAAGATAGTTAAAAAGATAGATGAAAGATAGATAGGAGGACAGATAGAAAGAAATATAGATAGAAAGATAGAAAGATACATAGAAAGAAAGAACGATAAAAAGAAAGATAGGTAGACAGATACAAAGACAAATGGAAAGAAAGATAGAAAGATAGAAGGATAAAGAAAGAATATATTATAAAGATAGAAAGATAGATAGATAGATAGATAGCAGGATGGATAGAAAGAAAGATAGAAAGCCAGATATAAAGATATAGATAGAAAGATACACAGAAAGACTGATAGAAAGATTAAAAGAATGATAGAAAGATAGGATAGAATGATAGATAGAAGAGGGAAAGATAGGATAGATGGAAAGATAGAAAGAAAAACAAAGAAATATAGATAGAAAGACAGATAGAAAGATAGGATAGATAGAAAGATAGGATAAAAAGGTAGATAGAAAGATTGAAAGATAGGATAGATAGAAAGACAGATAGAAAGATAGATGGAATGAAAGAAAGAAAGAAAGAGACAGAAAGATAGAAAATAGATAGAAAGATAGATAGAGAGATAGAAAGAAAGAAAGATAAAAAGATAGGATAGATAGAAATATAGATGGAAAAAGATAGAAAGAAAGAAAGATAGAAAGAAAGATAGAAAATAGATAGAAAGAAAGAAAGAGAGAGAGATTGATTGATTGATTGATCGCGATGCACAGTTGATCGCTACGGTTGAGTGATTTGGGCCCCGCATTTGGGCCCGCTTGCGTTTACAGTGACAAAAGGCCGGCCCCGCATTTGGTACCGCATTTTGATTTTCGTGCGTTTACAGTGGGTGAAAGGCCAGCCTCGGGCCGGCCCGAGGCCGGCCTTTCGCTCACTGTAAACGGGGTCTTAGTGTTATTCTGAATACTAGATGCATGTAACACCACAATAAATAAGTCTAAATTACAGGCAACAAAAAGTACCTGGCCTGTAGCCACAATACACGTCTTTCAAGTTTCAGGGTGTGCAGTATTCAGTGGTGGTGGTGGTGGTGTGTGTATGTGTGTGTGTGTGTGTGGGGGGGGGGGGGTGTGGCATTAAAGGTAAATGACATGATTAGGGGGTAGACCTCAACTTGAGCTGAAACTATTCTAAAATCAAGTAAACTGTGCAAGGATTCCAGTATTCCACTGTGAAATTTGGTAGTCAAAAGTTGTCTTGTTCTAAAATAACTTATATCAGTATGCCTTGTGACAGACAAATCTGTGGTGTAGCAGTCTATGGTTTCTATTTATATCGGGCCTCGAGAGAAACAAAAAGCTAGTATGTTCATGCTTGATTTGGCTTAAGTAAACAAATTCCGGAAAACTCCTTCCAGGCAGAAGATACACTTCAGCTGGTGTATCCATTGATAAATCTTTCAACCAGTTTTGTTCGAGAGGCATTTTTTATTTCTCCCAATCATGTCACTGCCCTTTAAAGGGATGCGCCGCTCGTAATCCATATATGTTCAATATCATTCGCTTGCCCCTATTGCAAGGCCACGCGTAACAACAATCCGTGGAGCTGCAAACAGAATTGCCGTTGAAAGTAGGGCCATGTGCATTTCGCCTTTCTTCGGTTGAATGCGTGCTGCAAAGGGAAATGTACACAATTTGTGCGCATTCGTTTTCCAAAAGTAGACAGGCATTCCCGAATATTACCCGAGCCGAGCCAGCTCGAAAACATTACAATATGCAATTTTTCGGTCCCTTTAACTTTTTTGTAATGGAGATGTCAAGTGGCATGCACAGATTTGTCCTTTGCTACCCCCACCCCACCCCAAATTGAAAACATAAAATTTCTGTAAGATTATTATGGCTCTAGACTGAATATTTAAAATCATCTTACAATATTTGGGGCAGAATTTGATGCTTTTTTTGGCCATATGCTATGCAACATGAATTAACCCATTAGAGACTAAGAATGAGATATATCAGGTTGGGGTCTATGGAGAATGTGTGTTATAAATGAAATCAAATTGTCTCCACTGGATTGATATGGAGAATTTTACATATTCACTGGGTTCTCTTTTGATCATGCCATGGGTTTTCACGAACAGCCTTCAATAATTTCCTATCATTAGGCAAGTTTTCGGCAGCTTTGCCAAAATGCAGGAAAGAAAATGAATGAGATATGCTTCCTGATGCCCAAATGCCAGCAATTCCCAATGTCATACAGTCTGATGATTTAAACACCTGGACCACACGTAGAATATAGCATGCAAGCAGTCTTCCAAATTTAGATCTTATAATTATTAACAAACTTTGCAATGACCATGACACTAGGTACAGTACAGTACATATGTATTGGGTACTGGCATTTACAACTATTTTTTTAATATGATTAATTAACTTACTCTGAATGTGATGCTGGATGTGCAATTTAACACAAATTGTACCCTTTTGATTACACCTATGATAACAAAATATGAGAGTGAATTAATTTGTTACAACACTTTCACAAAGTGGAGGAAAAAAATCACTAAAATCATGCACCCATAAAACTGGTACACCAAATAGGTTTACAGTTAGAATACAGATTTCAGATCTTCATCGTAGCATTTGTTTAACAAATACATGTTCATATAGTTAGAAAGGTAAACATTTATCTGCAACCTTTGTCCACAACATTGTTCTCTGGCACCATACGTGTGTACAAAGATGTTGCTGTTTGAAATTGATTAGTAGGCCTACACTTCATGAGCTACTCAATGCTCAAAGGTATACCTTTATTTGCATTACTGTTGAACATCGTGCTTGTGTAAAAAGATAATAATGGTTGTTTGAAGTTGAAACTACGCTACACACGTTTCACTGTACCACACTATTGCGAACATGTTTTGACACATAAGGGGTCAATAGGTGTAAATAATGTATCTAAATCAACATATTTCCTGATATCATAATTGATCAATGATTGAGTACACTGATCATGCAATGTACATGTAGCTATAATCTACAACTTAAGATTAAAATACCTGGCACATACAAAGTACACGACTGTATCACGATACATGCCTTTTAGCAAACATAAATATTGAAAAGTCCCACTGTTTGGGCATTTTGCCATTTTCCCACTGTAATTCAAGCTCAACTGTACATGACAGACTATTGACTCCTGCTGGAGAATGGAAAGGACACATGACATGCACGTACAGTAGGCCTTCTGCTTTTATTTAGCTATGTTACTGAATGCTGCATGTCTGAGCTAGATTAGCTTTGTAACTGTATCTTTAATCTGCTATAACCCTGCTTAAAAAAAGATAGTAAATCAGATTAAAATCTTCAAATGACATCCCTAATCTGTCATTGTTGGAATTCAGAAGTTTGACCCCTAACATTTAGGGTTAGGATTAATGAGTTGATTTTAAAGTCCAGTCATACTGAAATTTGATTTGAAAGACAATTTCATTGATAACATGCCTCAGTAACAGTTTCCTCCAGAACTTTGGGACAAGGTGTAAGCCTACTCAAATATATGTTGAAATAACTGGGAAATAAAAAAATATATATATGTGACCTGTCACCACGATACTGTGATAAAGTTGCACATCTAATGAAACATAAACACAGAAGTAAAAATACTTTGGGTAAAAACTATTTCAACCCATTGGAGACTAAGTATGACTTTACTTGTGTTGGGGTCTATAGAAAATGTGTGTAATAGTGAAATCAAATCGTCTTGCAACATATGAAGGTCATATTTTTTTTTGATTTTTGAGGACATTTTACTTTCATACTTTCATAAAATTATGATATTTGGCACTTTCCTTTACTTTGGTTTGTGCGACTTTATCAGGGTATCGTGGTGCTCATTCTACATATGCTTGAGTGTACTAGTACTCTGGAAGTAGAAAAAGTTGCATGGGCTGGCACCAAGACTACATTATACGGGGAAGCTAGGGTTTGATGACAGGTGCTCACTAGTCATAGGGTATCATTTTGAAATTGACATCCTAAAGCATGTGCTCCTTACAACATAACTGTCAGTGAATACTATCCATCAAACAGGTCAATGGTGCTATCAAGCCTACAGGTATTGGTCCCAGATGCATGCTCACCCATAAAAAAGGGGGAAATAACCCAGCCTAAGAAATGTTTTCTTTACTTAAACTCTCACTCTCAGTGACTGGCATATTTGAAAGTCTGATACAATAATAAGAAAATATGAACATATTTCTATGACAGACATACAAGTTAACAATGACCACAGATAAAAAAAAATGTGAGCAACATAATTCTCCATGCTCTAAAGTGTCTTCGATAAGGTCTAAGAATGAAGCCCTGGAAAAATTGTATTTCAAAATGATCATTTAGTTCTTAACAAAGTGAAAATCTATGAGTACTCAGGTTAACTTGATTCACCACACCCATTTCCTCCCACAGACTACTGTATCTAGGCTATTTTATGCTCCACTGTGGTGGTAATTCCAAGGGTGATGTTTATTCATGCATATCTTACCAGTGGCAGCATAACTTTCCAAACTTTTGTATTCTACATGTAGGTTTATTTGTTCATTTAAAGATTGTGTCAGGGATGTGCAAGTCCATTAATTCCCTTCATTATCAATACCAAACGGTAGTTTAGTACTTACAAATGGTGTGTTGAAAGTTTGATATCCATACATCATGAATTTGTTGTTTTATGAGCAAAACTAATAACGACATGTTACCAGAATGTCGTTCTTTCCATGAGTTTCAATTTTGCTCAAACTGCGAATCGCGGTTATTGTGTAACGTCGCAAGACCAGCGGGCGCACTGATTGGTTAAACGGCTAACCTCCGCACGACCTTATTGGCTAACGGCTGATTGGACAATTTTGGAACGGCACGTGTACATTTGACGTCGCGGATTTTTTGAAAATGCTTCTGAGTAATTTGAAAAAGGATGAAGTTTAACCGTCCAGATTTTCACCAAAACTCAATATTTCACCCCAAGTCTCTATGAGAGGTGTTTATTTATATTTATCTTCACATTGGATATGAATTCAGCTGATTTCATTCATTTAGATGTTTTTTGACGTGCAAATCAATGACACAATCTTTAAGCACTTCTTTGTAACTCATACATGTAGCCTATATCGAAGTTTGACAATTTTTTTAAAATTGTAGCTCCACAATGTTAACTTGACCTACTTTCTAATTCTATACTAAACAAAAATAAATCCCACTTTTAGCATGTTTATACATTTCATCACATCCTAATCAATTGCATCAAATCTAGATGTTATCTTTCCGCTAATGAGCCAAGATAATGAGCAACAAGCATGATGTCCTAACTAATGAGAAAACTGCTGAGTAAGCATTATTCACAAACTGCCTTTTTCCCAGAGGCACACAAATCTCCAGATTTTAGGAATGTGCTGCAGAGATATGCTGCAATACACCTCTACACTCAACAGCATTATGGTAGTCGGCGCCCCACTGCATGGGTACCAGCTTCCTTACAAACTCCTTGAATTTAGGAGGTCTAGGGACAAAATCCCTTTTATCTCTTGTTGCCTGCTGTTTCGCTGCACCCAGCATGAGGGCCCCATTGGCCAGATCTAACTTCTATCACTCCTTCAACAATAGAAAGCATCCTTAGAAATCGTCCCGACCTTTCTTGTTATGCCATAACACCTCCTTGTTCGCACCTTGTCACAAAAGAAAATCGCTGGAAGACGGACGCGAGGTCGTACAAGTGGATTACACATTGGAATCCCACCGTGAACTAAGAATTCCTATGCATGGTATACCAGTTTTATTCCAACCCACGATCAAACTTCAGATGAACAACCAAAACATGAACGACTCTCTGATTTCAACAGAAGGGCGTGAAATGGATGCCATTAAGGTGTCACACATCAGCTCGCGATGTTTTATGTCTGTTGTCTGGCTGCATATTTGGAGTACTCAATGAAAAGTGCAAAAATTCTCACCAATAAATCAACATCAGAACAAGAAAAAATGTCTGGTTCCTGCAGGCAATATATTGAATAAAGCACCAGCAGGGCTCCACACCAAATTTTAAATCCACATTGTACATGTACATTGCCCGGATAAAACATTCAGGTTTGTACTTGCCCAAAAGAGAAATATACTTGCCCGAAAATGAAAACAAAAACAAAACAAAAGATTATTTCTCACTAACTTTAACCACAAAGACCTTTTCTTTGGCATGGGAAGTTTATTTTATACTGGTGGTTGCAAAATGTGTGATTTACAGTATTTCACACATCTTTTCACTTTAAAGGTTAGTGACATGATTGGGAACACTTGATAATGCCTCAAGAACCAAATGAGTTGAAATGTATACCAACTAAGCACTAGGCAGGTGGAGACTCTTGGGAGGATTTGTCTGTCATTTGTTTACTTAAGGAGAATCAAGCTAAAAATAGGCGATATCTTAATTTTATCCGGGGAGCAATAAAATATACCCCATAGAGAGCCACACCGCAGGTCCTGGCTGTAACGAGTGATATTGGACATTGTTGTATTTTAGAGCGAGTCAAGATGTTTGACAACAGATTTCACGGGAATCTTGCATAGTTTCCTGATTTTTAGAGTATTTCAGCCCAAGTGAGACTACCCCTATTCATTGTCAGTTTACTTTAAGGCAGTCAGGATCGTCTTTGCTGTCGCTACAATTTAACGTTGTTGTTAATACAATGGCATTTAGAAGAAAATGCCTTTCTGGGACATTTAACATAAAATAAAGGCAGCTAGAAACTCAGTTTTTAGTGAATTAAGTGAGCCGTATAGGACTAATTATGAATTTTTTCTCGGACGAAAAAATCCTACCATTAGAAATGTACACTAATCGGCTCTTGTTTTTCTTACTGGCATTTTTTAAAAGTTCTAGGCAATCACTGACCCCCGATTCCAGACATGACTATTCACTTCAATAGCCTAGGGCATGGGTTATCTTTCAGTGTGTTTTACAAGAATGCGTTCAAACGTTGATCCGCGGTAAGATATAGGATTCCGGAAACTTCGTGTAGAAAGACGCGATTGCGAGTATCATGTGATAAACCGTATTCTGACGAAATACGGTTTCTCTACCACCTTCCAGAGGTGGTTATTGCATGCTGTTATCGCGTTTAACTTTTTGTAGAAACACACCAGCGAAAACGGTATCAAGCTCTGTGCGGAGTGGTCACCGTGTGTGTGTGAAAATACGTGCTGTGACTGCATATTTTGGACGCAGTTCATTACTACCACAAGTGCATTTGCGAAGGTCATATAGGTTGAATTCCTCCCGATTTCGGTTGATGCTGTTATTTGCGACACTGACGGGTTAATCGGATTATTCAGTTCTGTAGAACAGGTTGGCGTTTAGGGCGTACGGTTTTTCGCGATCCGGGAAATAAAAGTCCACAATTATTTCTGTTAGAAACACGCTGTGTTTCCTATGTCTGCAGGGATTTTTGCAGAATGAATCACTGCTGCCTTTAAGTTTTGGTTTAACTGTTGAACATCAAATTTTACTTGCCCATTTGGGCAAATAAATTGTCAATACAGGCGACTCCCATTAATGAAGTCCTCTAGACTGGCAGTGTTTTTTCGTTGTATCGAAACTTTATTATAACCAAACAGTTAAAGTATATACAGATAATAATTTTGGGACCTCAATTTTAACTTCGTTGCAACAGGTATTTCGTTATAACCGTGTTCGTCATAACGGGAGTGCACTGTAATTGATTTTATTTACCTGCCTGACATGAAATTTTACTTGCCATGGGCAAGCGAGCAAGTGCTAGTGCTGAACCTTGACTATAGACAAATCAAAGTTGAATGACTTGATTCTTACCTGATTTGGCCTTTGTCTTCTCCTGTCGAGCCTGCCTCTTTGGCGGGCGGCTTGTGCGACCAAGAAAATGGTCAGAAAAATCAACAGACCTCGCAACAAAGATTTAGATCCAAGGCGCATCATGATTTTATCATTCCAGCGCTCTAAAAGAGCTCAAGTTCAAAATAACCTGATAATCCTGATCGACCTTGGCGAAGCTAGGAAGCTCCTATTGTTTTTTTTAAAAGTTACACTGCAACTAATTCTTTTGTAGCATGTAGACCTGTAGTATTCCAGTTGATAATTGGTCTCAGATATGACAGCTAATAAGTGCAAAATATTTTTTATTCAAGTCGCATCACAAAGATCTGATTCGGATCAACTTGTAGAAAATGAACACCAGATAGACAAACATCCATACGCCTGTATACGAGTCATAAATCTCAAATTTACAGAAATTTGATCACCGCGTACTCATCACAACTTCCACAAGGCAAAACTACTGCAACTATTGACTGGGCAATAGAAATATTGAAAATATCCAGTGCACATGCAGTGCAAGGTGAGAAGCCGTTAGCTTTGCCTCCTTGCTTGCTGAACACATGCAGCAAATATGAACTTCCAGGCTACAACCTGCACCAGATAAACAATCTGTGTATGTTTAGTTTCTTTATCCAGAGATAACAACAATATATCTCCACTTCCCAAAACTTCATCACACACACATGTACACACAGAGAAAAATCACCCAACACATGTGTACATTATTTGTAGCTTCACACACTATGCACAGCTACACTATCTGGGGGGTTGTACTCTGATACACACAAACACACACAGGCACTCCATAGGCTGTCATTTATTTGACTGGCAGCTAGAAAGAGGCGTGGCCTAAAACTAGTGAGAACTTCATTGACCAATCACAGCACAATGAGGAGGTGGGTGTTGCTTAGTGCTGTGTGTGAGTGTGCAATGCATGCACAGAAAAGCTGTTGTATCATGTGGGTTACAGAATATCAATTTGCCATGATCCAAAGAAGTATGTGTGTACATATTGCATGTGATGATCTGATGAAGTATGTGTGTACATATCACATGGAGTGGGAGGTCAAATGTAACTGATACATTAGCAAGTAGCAGAGCTGATGTAAACTCAGTTTTTGGTGACATTCTGGGGAAATAATGACATTGGCAAGGAGCAGGGCTGGTGTAAACTCAGTTTTGGGTGACATGCTGGGTAATGAGCAGTTTCTGTGACCCCAGGCTGAATGATGAAAAATGTGAAGAAAAAATGGTAAAATAAGATGTCTACATAAAACATGTGCAATTACACTTCTGAAAATAGCTAAGGTATATGACTGGTTGAAGATTTTATCACTTGAGTCATTTTGTGTGTGTGTGTGTGTGCAAAAACACAATGTTCAAGCATGTAGTTCGATTAGAGGCAAAAGTTGGTAACATATAGTACACATACATGTACACTGTAGTGTACTCATAAAATTATTTTCTGCAAAATTATCCAGTAGATCCTAAGGCAAATTGGACTAACTATTAAGTGAATAACAATAACTATGGCAATGTCAATACAGTACATGCATATCTAGGATGTCAACTCATTCTAGAAACCTGCCTGGGACATGCCTGGGCTAAAATGATCTGAACAAAACTGCATTTTGCAGCTGAAAATTCAACTTCACATTATCTTTATTCTCTACCAACTGATCCTTGCAACAACAATAACAATGCTTTGCTTGGATAATACATCATATATGTATGAACAGACATTCTACATGTATATAATAGGCCCCTACATACATGTATATCTTGTTTAAAAAAAGCATAATTGAGATTTTCGTAAAAATGATTTCCAATAGAAATGTACATGTACTGTACGCGTATGTGTGTAGATCTCATCAATATGCCTGTGACCTACTTTTAAATGTCTGGCAGCCCACAGGCACACAAATGGGATTCTCTGAGGTAAAGTACAACAAACCCATTAAAATAAATCTTTGATTCTGGAAAAGACCTGAATTTTGCACTTTAAACATTAACTTTTCTGTTCATGACAGCAAACTATATATGGTATTATTGAATGTACTGCTTTTAAATGATGATCTTTTTTTTTCTCATAAATTAAAGGGTGCTTGCAAATAATAATCTCCTAAGGCAAAAAACAGCCAAATATAATTGCGAAGTTTACCCAAGACAAGGTAAACTTCTAGTGCTAATGCATTAATATTGCCACCCCCCCCCCATTCCCTCTCCTCAGATTGAACTATGTATGGTAGTCTCAGTTTCAGACCATGCAACTTTTTTTTACCCCAGAGTACTAGTACACTCACTCTCTGACTTTTTTCTCCCATGTTCTGTCTTAGTTTGCAGAGAAAGTACATCAAAACACTGGTCTTAGTCAAAACAGTTGACTGGAGATAGTACTTTCCTTATCAATATGAAATTATACATAAGTGATATTTATTCTTGAAATAACAACCATTAAAGATTGGGTTATTGATTTGCAAGTCCATTACTTCCCTTCATTATCAATACCAAACGGTAGTTTAGTACTTACAAATGGTGTGTTGAAAGTCTGAGATCCATACGTCATGAATTTGTTTTATGAGAAAAACTAATAACGACATGTTACCAGAATGTTGTTCTTTCTGTGAGTTTCAATGTTGCTCAAGGAGATGCTGAATCACGGTTATGTGCCCGTAGGACAAGCAATACAGCGGGCGCCCTGATTGGTCAATCGGCATCCCGTGCGGACGTTGGCTAAAGCCTGATCGGGACCATTTTGGAAGCTCAATGGTGCGACGTTTGGACGTTCGCGGATTTGTTTTAGAAATGTGGCTCCTGGACGAAAAGAGAAAATGGAGGAAGAAGGAGTGGTGAGTTTAGACCGTGTCGAGTGTGTTCAAGAGCCAAAATGCAATATTTATAGCGGGACCAAGTCTGCTATGGAGCCTGTTTATATTTATACTGTAAGTCTTATCATGATTTCAGGCGGTGATTGGTGGATCGATATAGATGTTATTTTGGAACGTGCAAGACAAATAACCGCAATCGATGTGAAGACAAGCTTTGACATGTAAACAGGACTTATGTCAGTTGCATTTGAAGTAAAAAAAATATAGTTTTTTTTGGGGGGGGGGAGGGAGGGGTAGGTTATACATGTAAGTAGTAGGCCTATACATGTAAGTACAAAAACATCCAGTATCTGACTAACATGCCATGATTTTTGTTCTGTAACCCAACTATTAATAAACTAGAAAAAATTGACTGCACGCAGTCGATGGGTATGCCTCCGCCCTGTGCGCCCACTATGTAGGAGCTAGCAACCTGATTATATCAACAGTTAGCACTCCTAACTGAAGCTATAGGTTTGACACAAAGTTCATTGACCTTTGACCCTTGACCCTGAACGTTGACTCCTGTGACTCTACCAAAATATTTGTCTTTTGGTTTTGAACCTAACCGCCAAATTACATCAACAGTGAGCACTCTTTACTGTACTTATAGGCAGAAAATAGCATTTTGGGACAAAGTTCATTGACCTTTGACCCTTGACCCTGAACGTTGACTCCTGTGACTCTACCAAAATATTTGTCTTTTGGTTTTGAACCTAACCGCCAAATTACATCAACAGTGTACACTCCTTACTGAACTTATAGGCAGAAAATGAAATTTTAGGACAAAGTTCATTGACCTTTGACCTTGACCTTTGACCCCCTGTGACTCTACCAAAATATTTGTCTTTCGTTTTTAAACCTAACCACCAAATTATATCAACAGTGAGCACTCCTAACTGAAGTTATAGGCCGAAAACGAGATTTTGGGACAAAGGTCATTGACCTTTGACCCTTGACCTTGAACCCCTGTGACTCTACCAAAATATTTGTCTTTTGGTTTTGAATCTAACCTCCAAATTACATCAACAGTGAGCACTCCTAACTGAAGTTATAGGCCGAAAACGAGATTTTGGGACAAAGGTCATTGAACTTTGACCCTTGACCTTTGACCCCCGTGACTCTACCAAAATATTTGTCTTTCGTTTTTAAAC
>JZLH01S0538648.1:29175-47660 GCA_001188425.1 Eucidaris tribuloides
ATGGGTGGGTCATTTACCAACAAATAATGACGCAGGGTACCGTCAAGGAAGCATTTGGTCCGTCACAGCATGGTGAATGGGGTGCGTCAGTTTGTATAGGTTTAAAGAGGCCTAGGCACAGTCATTGTAAGAAAATGGTCCGTCATAGTCGAGACACACAGGTGCGTCATGGTATATGAAAATCTGACTCACATTTGACTAGTGACGCACCATTCCCGGGGGTCAGGGGTGCGTCTTACAATTGATAGGTGTATAGCAATACAGAACCCAGAAGGTTAGGTTTGTGAATCAAAACTCTATTACATTTATCTATTCTTTTTTTGGAGGGGGGGGGGTAGGTGGGCTTTGCCAAAATTCTGGACACGTGCTTAGCAGCATTTGATGCACCATGCGCTACCCTGGTGTACTGCATTATGTGGCACCCTCTTGTGTCCATAAACAGTATTTACTATCATTTATGTCATCATTTCCCATTTTAAAGTGATAGGCTAACATTGTGGAGCTTCACTTTAAAAAATTGTCAAATTTTGATATCTGAACTACATAGTAGTGTTCATATGGACAAATAAACACCATAGAATACAAAAGTTTGGAAAGTTACACTGCCAATGGCAAGTTATGCATGAATAAACAATTAAAACTCGGGGCGAGTTTAAATAGCCTAGGTATACACACAGTAAGTCTATGGGAGAAAATGGGCAGGTGAATCCGATCAACTTACGATTTCCACTTAACGCCACTAAAAATTCATTATGAAATTACATTTTTCAGGGCATCATTTTAGACGGGCTTATCAAAGACAATGGTAGCACTGGCGAATCATGTAGCCTCAAATTTTTATTATAAAATGTCGGTAAATGTTTAGCCAATACCTTTAACCATTTTTTGTCCTCTTTTTTTTTTGGAGGGGGGGCGGGGGAAAAAAATCTTACTGGTAACTGTCAAAGCCCAGAGGTATATTCATTTTTTTAAGAGCACATGTTACCAAAACAATACTTTGGCTTTAACATGCCTCTTTCTTTTTCACAATTTCTGGATCTGCCTCGTGCATAGCAACATTTGCTTACTCCTACTCCACTGCCATTGATGTGAACTATTTTAACAACAAATACTACAACCAGAGCCATTAAATCTGTGCAAGTACATGTACAGTGATTTAGCCCCTACATGCAAAGTGACTTGACACAATCATGCATCACTGAAGACTTTGTGAAATACCAAGACATCAGTCTACAAGTACCACCATGCAGTATACAAACTCCTTTCATTCCGACATAACGGCACACAGTTATTTCGTCATCAAACCAGGGAAGGGGAGGTGGAAACAAGTGCTTAGTACACACACTAAAGGTGATGATAACACTGATCTAGACAAATTAGATACTCGTCGATAAAAACTCACAAGAAGATGACAACACCATTATGTCTATTCAACGATGAATGCTCTTTTTAAAGTACCTTCCCCTCTTCCTTTTTTCTCTGTTTCTATTCAAACTTTCCAACAAGACTTGTCCATTTGATTTGGAGTCGTTAGTTAGGATTAAGGTAAGGGACACACACAGTATTAGTGCATTTGTATTCATTCCACCGTTACTGATTCCATACCCATTAGGCTTGGTTTTTTGTGTATAGTACAGTGCAGTCTGAGCTAATCAGCAATCAACCATGGACCTACAAGTGAAAACGGTCGACACATCAGCTGACTCATTACTCCTCTTATTCTGAGTTAAGTCGGGCATGACAGTCACAAAAATTTAACAGTCCACCACTCTACATCAGCCAACAAGTAGTTTGAAGTGTGCAAAACTAATTTTACCTGAACAATTTTCACAATATTTATTGTGTTTTAGCTCTTTTGAACCCAAATTCAATTTTCTGACTAAAACACCTAAAAAAAATCTCATATCAGTTTGATTTGGGGTGACATTTACACCTCACAGCCAATACAATAATTCTGGTGGTAATAAATTATGTGTTTAAAAAGAAACTGTCTATTGCAACTAGCCACCTGTCTACAAAGGCCACATTTTTTGCTCAACTTAGGTGGCCAGTACAGACGGGTTTCATTCTACTTCACTTTTAACCTGTTAGAAGAGAGAATAAGAACAAGATATCTAAGGCTGGGGTGTGTGGAAAATGTGTGTCATACTGAAATCAGACCATCTCCAATGGTTGAAAAGAGAGATTACCATTACAACTGTATGTTCTAAGCATATAAATTATATAACTCACTGTGAGATATTTAGTAAATCAGTAATATACTTGCAACTATATTCAACTATATACAATTATTCTGTGCAAACTCACTGTGAGATACTAATCAGTATTTATCTCATTTTCTTTCATGACTTGTAGTCACCTGATGATGCTATTTCGAGACCTGAGGATTGTCAAGACAGACAATAAGATGATGATCAGACGAAATGACAGGTGCACCACAAAGAAGAGAAACTTTCTGATGGCTCAATTAACAAGAAGATGAGACAAGAATGTCAGAATGCTAGATAGAGAGATCTCTTCCATTATTAAGTGCTGTCTGGGATCTTGTAAAGCAATATTTTGCATGGAAAATTGCTACATAATATGTGAACTGATCTTGCATACCCCGGCGCTTGTCGGCAATTACACTGTGGAGAAAACAGCCCCAAATGTTGACAATGGGTGTCAGGGCCAAATTGCCATTTTTCACATTTCTTGAAAGAAGAATTATTTCTCATCGTGGTTGGGGGGGGGGGGGAAGGGGGAGGCGGGAGGGGGAGGGGGGAATGAACTCGAAACTTGAAGTAAACATAAAGATATTTTTTATTTTGTAAACAATTCAATGTGGTCATTATTCCATTCAGTAGTCAACTTTAAACCCCTTTTCCCGGTTTCCTTATGACCCGTCAACAAAATGTAAAATTATCATTAACTCAGCCATATCATCCAATAACTATGAAATGGGTAACAAATTAAAGCAAATGAAAGGATCTTTTCAGTGGGGTAATAATCTCAATTTTGATTTTTGCCACCAAGAGCTGGGTTTTGCTGGATCGGGTCACATACAGGTATAAATTAATCATACTACATGTAGATGTAGACTACATGTATGACTAAACTAGGCTATTTAACTATAAGTGCAACCTATTTATTCTAAGAATTTACCCCATTTTTTTTCTTTCATACATGTTTTATAACAGACCACAGTCTAATAATTCTGAATAATCCCATCATTTGGTAATTGCCTACAGCGAAAATCGAACGACACAATGCAGAGACAACTTGTGCAGCAAGTGCAAAATTCTTTACAATTTGATCAAAAATATAAATTTCGGCTTTACTTTGAAATACATTTATCTTCACGCAAGGTTACAATGAACTGACAGGGACTACATGAGGTAGCTACATGTATCAGCGTACTCTATACAGTACATGTACTAGGCCAGTAATTTATCTGTTGACTTGTGTATTGTAGCATATAAAATAACTTTAGGACAATTTTGCTGCCATGTATATGTAATAAATCACAAATGGCGGCATCTTTTATGTTGGTGTCTGAGAGACAGAGTAGGTTTTTCTTCTCCTGTAAACTTGTATAAAAAGCAATTTATATTATAAGTTCACATCTTTCATGTGTACATTTCTGTAAAATTATCTTTTTGCATTTTCTGCCTCAAGATTTCTAACAATATTTTCGTCTCCTTGGCACAAAACTTTGATATCTGTCAGGAAACAGATGTCAGGTGGGTACTGAATTTTTTGATACAGGTTTATCATGTTAAATTGCATCAAAGGCGGTAGAGCATTTCAGCACAAAACTGGGAAGGACTTCCCCACGAATATTCGGGCTTGACAATGCCTTCTCTTGCAGCAAAGTCTGATCACACTGGGTTAAAGGTGACATGAAGTTTTATGAAGTTTATGACAGGAGGCCAGCCTAATATCGTCGTGGCTTTTACGAACTGCCAAACAGTTGTTTTGGGGTCAAATTTTCGATTTTGATGTTTCAGCGTATTATGAAAGTAGCATAATCTAAGACTATGCATATCCCAAAGCTTTTAGACAGTAAAAATGTTTACTTTTTGAAATATAATGAGTTTAAAAAAGCACCCTTTCGTCCAAAATTTTCAGCATAAATTGTTTATCGTTTCGTAAAAACAGTGGCGCGCAAAGCGGACGAACAGTACACAGAGGTATACGCGGGCACTGCGATAGGCCGGTGGTTTTAAAGCGAACGCTAAACAATTTCGTGCCGTGCGAACAAACAGATCACAAGGTATCGCGCAACTGGATAAGCCGCTGGTTTACGAACTGGCCGAACATTGCAACCGTGAAATTGTTCGTAACGCATAACGCAATACAGCCGGCAACGTATGGCGAATCGCAAACAGCAGTGGATTTTACGAATGGCCAAACAATTTTATGCTAAATATATTATTATTTTACGATATTGGCTGCAAAATAATCAGTAAGCAGAAAACTAGAGTATTTATATTTGTCACTTTGCTTCAAATTCAGTCATCTGCTAACAGCGAGAACAGAAAATTCTTTGTTGGAAAAGTGCCACTTTTTTCAAACGCGATTTTCTCGCGAATTGTGTTTGCGCACCAAAATAAATTGTTCGACGGTTCGTAATAGCCACGACGATATGTTCAGAAACATTGATCTACTACATGTAAATTAAGGCCCCCATTTTTCCATTTTACAATATCACAATTCTGTTTTTCAAGTTTGCAATTTTCCGTGATTTTCCACGTTACTCAAAATCATATATTACCTAATACTTGCATGATGACAACACAAATTTCAGCTATTTGACGTGCTAACACAAATATTTAATGATCATAGCCCAGTCAGCCTCAGTGAAACAGAGCAACCGTAGTCATGGTTCTGAGAAAGACGGTCAGCAGAGGGGCTTGCAGAGGGTTTTTCTAGGTTCTTTAAACTCACAATAGTGCTTAGAAATGGTTTTATAAAGTAAAAGAATGATTTGAGACATTCTAATATTTGTTTATTTTGTAATTTACTACCAATTTGAATGTTATTACTTCATTATTTTCATGATTTCCCAATTTCTGCATTACACTTCCAATTTCTGTGATTTTTCTCCGTTTCCTGTATCCGAGGAATGGAGGCTTTAATGTACATGTAAATACATGTACCAGAGGGCCATGATTATGAAGAATCAAGTCAAAGACTTTTTAATCACAGCCATTTGGAAGTACTTCTTCTTCTTGAAAGAATCTTAGTATTCTGCTTCAAATTGGTATGGGGGTGGGGCAGAAAGGGGTGCTTACCTTACACATTCCATCCACACAGATGTCGGAGTCAGAAAAATCATTGCATCTCGTTCCATCGATGACTTTGTCGGCAAGCAATGCATAGAAACGAAATCCTTTTGCTCTACAATTCAGCTCACATGGAGCAGATGCTGTTAGAAAAGAAAAGTAGTAAAATACATATTTATGTATACAAATTACAAACATTAAATTGAAAATTACTGGCAACTTAGAAATTTCTACTGCTATTAAGCCTAGCCCTAGGTCTAGTCAAGTGTCATTAACTTTAAAGTTTGAACTTTCAGTACACATCCTGCTTCTGCATTTTTGAACATTATTGTTTGACTCCTAGTTCTTAGTTCTATAGGCCTACATTTTACATAAAAAGAAATAAAATAAAAACCTATATCATACCTTCACTGAAACTGCCTTGCATTTCACAGTGTACACTCTCTGCCAATATTTATGGGATTGAGAGTATTAATGAGATAACCCTGACCTTGGGTGACCTACATTAAACCTACCCCCAAGTTCCCTATTACAGTCAGGGGTGGTGCCACGGTAAAATCTTGGGGGGGGGGGGGTTAAATACCGTGTGGCGTACAAAGGATTTTGTGGCAAGCAAAAAAAAAAGTCATCAGCTTCATTAGAACAATACTAGATTAGACTGAGACTAGTACATGGTGCAAACCAATGCGACAAGCAAAAAAAAAAGCAAAAAAAAAAAAACCAAGAGCCCTAGGGGGCATGACGCTAACCTGAGGTTTAACAAACTCTCTGTGGTGCCCATAGAAGAAACATCAATTTTACATAGTTTTGGCCCTTGGAGCCCGATATCTAGTCAACAACAGAGCCACATGAAGCATTTGATAAACTTTGCATCCCCTTGCCATATAACTGATTTTGCAAAGTTAAGTGCCAACATCAATTTTTATAGAAACATAATGTCTTGCCCTGGTATGTTAACATTTGACCTCATTTGACCTTTGACCCCCAAATAATATTGAGGTCCCTGTTTTTATCGAAGTTTGGTTACAAATGGGCTTGTGGTTAGAAAGTTACCCAGTTTTGGCCCTTATGGGCCCTGCCCCTGGGCCCCCATGGGTGAAGGGCCACACTTACCATTTCAGGAACCCTCTTATCCCCCCCCCCACAAAAAAAGATCATTCCCACCAAGTTTGGTCAAAATCCATTGATGTGCTTTAAAGAAAATATGTGAATTATTCCGATAGGGCCCTCCCCCAACCTGTTGTCCCTCTCAGGGGCCAAACGGGACCACCCTGGGCATTGTCATGAGGAACAATAATTCATCACATAGACTCCTACATGTATAGAGGTATCTACACACACAATGACTTAGCTAAACCATTTCTGGATCTAGAGAAGATGATTTCGGAAGATTACCTACTTTTGGCCCTTTTGGGCCCTACCCCCTGCCCCCCCCCCCCCAGGGGTCCAGGTGTACCATTTGAAGACACTTGAATCCCCACTCCCTAAGGATCATTCCTGCCAAGTTAGGGCTAAATCCAATATTGCATTTAATTAAAGAATTCAAGACTCAAGTAAACTGTTTAAATTACAAAGAAGCGCAATTCTAATGTCACAAAATCTAATTATTTAGCACACACTTCTCAACTATTTAAGCGTTTAAACACATTGAAATTACAAGATATTAATAAAGTACAAATTACATCTCTAATGGCAACGTCTTCATACAAACACTCTGTCTCCCTATATTATGAATATGTTCATCCCTAAACTCAGAAATACATTACTATAACACAAGAAGTTCCAATAAGATCCACCGCGTGGAAATGTTGGCAATATCAGATCCAAACAAACTCTTCGTCACACAGGTCAGCTCTTTGAATGCAATAAATCCCCACAATATTCAATACGCAAAATAATAATTCATTTAAAAGACAATATAAAAAACATCTCCTATCATTTTACTAAAACCACTAAATCAACCAGTCAATTTTTCTCCTTTTGTTCGTTCATGTTTATCTTTCTAGCTTATTTGTTTGTCGTTTGTATGTCTTTGTATCTTATTACTTAACATACTGTAGTATGATTGAATATAATTTGTTTTCTCTCTTTGAATTACATGTACGGTGTGCACACGCCTACAGGCCTTATTGGCTTTTTTTCTGTGCAAGCCATTTTCCAAGTATAAATCAATTCGTAATACCGTTTTCGTCTATGTTAATATTTGTTATGTACTATTCGTTGACCGTTTCTTTTGTTTTTGTTTTTTAATCTTGTAAATATTGTAAACTGTAATGTTTTATGATTTTGTATGCGAAATAAATAAATTGAAATTTAAAAAAAAAAAAAAAATTTAAAAAATAGTGAAAAGTTTACTCATGACGAACGACGCACGATGGACAAAGAGTGATCGCAAGCTCACTCAAGCCTTCGGCTCAGGTGAGCTAAAAAAAAAAAAAAAACAAGAGCCCAGGCCTAGGCCAGGGGGCATGCTGCTCACCCGAGTCTTGTTAATAATCTACGGAGCCATTATGAACCAGCTGAAAAACTTTGCATCCCCTTGCCTTGGCCTTGCCATCTAGCTGATTTTCCAAGTTCAAACACAAACATTCAACCTTATTTGACCTTAACCCTAACTCTAGTAACTTTGTTGCAAAGGCATAAAAAGATCATCAAGTCTGAAAGAATACTCGGACTATACTGCAAGACAGTCAGCTGTGCAATGCCACAGCTGTGCCTCGGTACATCCACCACACAAATCTCCCCTCCCCTTCCTCACCATGCCACCAGTGCACCCTTGTCAACACTAATCATAATCCTTTCTGATGACGGGTAAACATGTAAACTAATGCTCACAAGAACCCAGACACCCCCCCCCCATTCAGTTACTATATTAGATCCAACTTCCAAGTTTAAATCTCTGTCGTCTGTCGACTAATCAGCGTAGTGCTAATTTCCCTTAGTCCCACATGTGTCAGTTGATGATTGCGATCAGGAAATAAAAACTGTGTGGCTGAGAAAAGTCATAAGAAAATGACCAAAATTAAGTCCTGGTCTCTCGAAAATATAGTTTTATAGGCTGTGGAAATTGGTAAAATAAATGCCTTTTCCTATGTGGCATTATGAGTGCAAATATCTACCCTAAAAAGTCAACTTCACTGACGATCAGAACAAACGAGAATACTTGCCCTTTTCGCTCGCCGGTTCGACAGATGCAGCATTATCATCATAATGTGTTCGAGGTATGATGCGTGAGCACCACGTTCGAAGAAAAAGGTCCGAAAAAAGTGCAGCATTTGTACTATTTTTTTTTCACTTTCGATCTGCATTTCCGTATAAAATACGCCTAGATCTATTTCAGATTTATACCTAAAATATTCATTCATTTCTTTTTTTTTATTCTTTTCCCCTATTCATGAAAACAATTTTAAATCCTATCACAGAAATAATGCAATAGGGCATATTTCTCAAACCTATGGATGTAGTTCGTTTAGATCTCCTACTTATTTTCATGTTTTCCTCGCTGGTCTACACCCTAGAGCTACACTCGGTGTCTGACCATTAATTAGGCAATAAGCCCGGTAATAAGCCGGTTACATAAGAAGTAGAAACAATATAGATCTATCGCCAAAACAATTCAAAATAATGTATTGACGACATAAAAAGAAAAGTTCGCGAACATGATTAAATATGTCTTTGCACAAACAGATGTTGTGAGAAGTGCATTGACAAGGACTAAAATAACATAACATGGCATCTAGTCAACCATTATGATTGCTATACTCTCCATAAAACAATAGATACTATAAGTATCTATGATAAAACGTACCTTTTATAAATGCGTCCCATTGATAATGCTTTCCCATGAAAAATTCGTGATTATATTTTGCACACTGTTCCGTCCTGAAATCAACACTCCCTGGTGAGCAAGGCTGATGAAGAATGATAAAAATACATTATTCATAATTTATAAATATAAAAAAACATAATTGTAATTAATTTCATGTTATCCCACCTTATGTCGTTTTAAAATCATGTAATTATTATCGAGTGTGTTATTGTAGGTCTGTATTATAGGCCTCTTATGCATGTAAACAAAATGATCCTTATGGATAATAAATATGAAATATGAATATGAATTTAAACATTGATTATAAAAATATGCTGTATTACTAAGATCAATCTAACCACGGAGAGTAGCAGAGGCGTGGATCATGGGGGGGGGCAGGGGTAGCAGAGGCGTTGATTCGGGGGGGGGGGTGGCACGGGGGCAGCCAAGGGGAATGGGGCAAACATGATCGTTTTGCCTCCCATGAATTTTGACGACTTAATAAAATCTTCAAACGTAATGCCAAATAATATGTTTAAAAAGCAGTGCAAGACACTACAAAACCAATAAGAGTTACACAAAAATACTACAATAAGGCCTGCACACACAATTCACTCAATTTTCATTTTATATTACAATTTTGCACGCGAAGCGCACCGAAAATGTTAAAATTGTCCTTTGAAAGTACCTTGAAGAAGAAGTTTTCAGTGATGTCATGCCTCGCTTATTTAATATATTTCTTCAGTGATTGGATTCTGTCGTCATGCATGGTAACCAAGATGTAATATTCATTACACAACGACATCACTTGTTAAATGTGCTATTCTGAACAAAGAATTCAAGACTGGATGATATTAAAAGACTGAATTAGATTTGGATTTCTTACCATAGTATTGCACAATTTGTACTGTTTATAAAGTCCGACGCACTGGTTGGCGCCTGAAAGCATCCTGCAGGAATCAGAATAGAAAAAAAAATCATGTGATTATTTAAATGATTTTTTTTTAAGGTAATACATTAAAAATTGGCATTACGCTTACTTGTTAAAGATTGGGGTCACTGATGAGACAAATCTTAAGGGGGGGGGTCAGAAACGAATGAGCCAAATCATTTGGGGTTGAAAATGAACAAACATACATGTACACATAAACCTCTTTTTACCGTGATCAAGTTTCATTTGGGGCGTGAAGCACCTCCTCCACGAATTTAACGCTAGTGTTAATGGTGGTTCATAAACATAAAACTGATGTGGGGCAAACAAACACATCAATATGAATTCACCAATAGAAAACATTTTCAATGTATATTAATGTTTAATAAAGGGTGTTGTCTAGTTTAACACAACAAAATTTGATTCTGCGATTGAGCATGGCAAACTTCCAGCAGGGGGATTATCATAATGAGCATTTACCCCTCGGTACTTTAATCGAAGATTTCAGGAAAAGTTTGACAGTTTATCCCCGCACATCTTTGAGTTATCTTAGTCACAATAACGATGATGATCCCACTACCCCACTTTTGTCTATGAGGTATATGAATAGGAGTATAACGATTACCTTTACTGAAGCGTTGAGACTACACAATCATTTTAAAAGCCCTTATACCATGTATACGAAAGAAAAATAAAACAAAAAACAAGTAGCAGCAAAACAAATGTCAAACTTTTACGTAGTGCAAACTTTTGGTGTAGATCCAAACTATTTGAAAGATATACCAAAGTCTCACGCCGGATTAAATAAGCATTGCCAAACGTCATCCACTGAGATTCGAAATAAGACATTTTTATAATTACAAAAATGTGCAGTTTTGCGAAATTTTTAATTTCCTGAAAAATATACTGTTACACGCAATACGAAATAAAGAATCAAAATGCGTGTGTATACTCGCCGTATAAGCATTGTCCTGCTTTGGGGAGCGGGATTATTTTTCGTGTTTTTTTTTCTTGGCGTGTGTTTTGTTTTGTTCTTATTTTTTGGTTGATGCTTTGACAAAAGCTGTCAAATTTGCGCAAGGAAATTGGTCAAATCAACATTCCAGACGAAAATGTCATTCGGGATGTAATGTCTCCCTTATTGTTTTTTCACATCGTGTAATATATGTACTGATGTAATTACACATAAGCGGAAAGGAAGAAACTCATTTAACTGTTTAAAGTGCAGTGACATGATTGGGAGAAATATATTTTTAAAATGCCTCTCGAACCAAACTGGTTGAAAGACTAAGATACCACTAGAGTGTATCTCCTGGCTGGAGGGATTTGTATGAACCAATCCTGAATTTATCTCGTGCCGCGGGAGAAATTAATCCCATAGAAAGCTACACAACAATTTTGTCTGCCACAAGGCATACTGATGCTAGTTATTTTAAAATGAATCAACTTTTGACTACAAACTTTTCACAGTAGAATCCGTGCATAGTTTACTTGATTGTAGAATAGTTTTATCCCAAGTTGGGGACTAACCCTAATGTCATTCACCTTCAAAAAGTATGTGTGTAGTCGCACCGTACAATTTATACGTTGTGGCGATTAACCCTCCCAGTTCTACACATCGATAAGAACCATTTTAGCAGAACCATTTTTTGTGGGGTGCGGTGGGGTGGGGTGCCAATGAGCACCTTTTGGACCAACAAAGGGTTATTGTCAGCACCGTTTCGGACAAAATGGCGCTTATTGGAACCTTCCCTACGTCAAAATGGTTCTGATATAAGCACCAAAATTGGTGCTGCGATTTCTGACAAAGCTGAAAACTTTTTGCGAACCCACGTTTTTCCCCCACAGAGCGTATTGACACAACAAAACTCCTTTATTTTGCGGGTCATATTCTGAGTACGGTACAGTACTAAAAATGTATGCCGTTATGTCAAATGTTATGTGCATCGGTTCAAAATTTATAACCTTACCTTAAGTTCTACTGGTTGCACACAGGTAAATAAAGACCCATAGTGAATAATGTTAAAAGCATCAACTTTGAAAATTAATTAAAAATCTAAAATACTGAAGATTGGAACCAAAATTCTGTAATAGAACAATTATTCTTCAGTTGAATTATCTCCCCCGTTATCTCCACAATTTATACTAGTAGTATTGGCCAGCGCCTTTTCAGGGATATTCCTAGTATATTCTCACGGCAATTTGCGCCAGTGTACTCGAATTTCAAAGCCATATTCATGGGCACGTCATATAGTTCCTGCACAATCCATTCATTCATTTCATTGTAACAGCAATGAAGATCCACTCAAGCTCTATCAGAAAATTTCATTTAATCAAATCAACCCCTTCTTGGCAGCCTGTCATTTAAATTATTTCTTATTCTCTGGATTGGTTCGAATAAACATTTCTGGATTTCTCTGCGCCATGGTAATTTAGGCGTCGGCGGTTCATCCGAACCGTTCGTATTCAGTCGGATTTTGCGCTCAAAATATCGATTTTGAGATTGTTTCCAGAATCGAAAGTTACAAGTCCTACTCTTATAATATGGTTAAATTTTCTAGGCAGCAATTTACTTTCATTTCTGAGATATGAGGGGATTTTAAAGGCGATGCCATATAAATTTGTGATAAAATGCGCAAATCCCATTGGAAACGTGTACTGTAGCACAGTAAACAACAACTGCGCGCACTTAATACGCAAATACGCGGTCAGCAAACGCGCGTATCTGCGCTGCATTGACTTTGCACGTGAAAGAGAGATACGACGGTTTGCTTGATCGCGCGTATTGAAAATTTTGAATTCCCTATGGCGTTTTAGTACAGGAAAAATATAAACCGCTCAAACCGAAATTACAAGCATGTAGCTCTTTTGCGATATTTTCTCTGATTCTTGGTTTTGTGTAAAAATAAAGATATCAATGTTAAGCAATTGTCTTGGTCTTTCCTATCATGCATATTTCTAGCAATAAAAATCTTGTAAGGTTTGGGACAAAAAGTGACAATTATAGTAAACTTTGAAGTCGATTTTCTCTGAAATGAGTTTTGCACTGTCGTATCGCCTCGCGATACGACGGTTCGGATGACCGCCGATATGGTTCGTGTGTCCCATCGAAACTCTATCTGAACATGGTGAAGCTGTGTTTTGATCTCCGTACCCCGAATCCACTCCGAAATAACAAATATAAATCCACTTATAGCCTGCATAATCAAATAAATATTCTCAAAAGCTACATTCTCCCGACAAAATACGCAAAAAAGGATCCGACAGTATAGTTGGCGAACTTTTCACGAAGTCATCATTCCGTAATTCTCGTTTACAATGCTCTCTCTGTTCAAGCCCTGCATCGCTAACATTGAACTAGGAATGATCGGTTACTTCAATCGAATTGTCGAGAACTTTGTAGTCTGGGTACGGTATTCATTTCATGTTACCATGCCTAAATTAATCGACCTACATGTACATGTAAGATGAAACGTATGGTCTTATGCTTAAAATACTTGGAAACGCTTTTTTTATACGAAATAAGCGTGAACTGAACTGAAATGCAAAGTCACAAATTTCTACAAAAATGGGTGTAGTTATTTTTTCTCTATCCTAAGAGTAAGTTGTAGTGTATAAAAACCACATTGTGTATACCGGACGGCCATCATAGCTTTATACAAGTCCATTTGAAATGGTCATTTTCCCGATTGGTATTTGCAAAATGATATTTACAATCTATGCTGATTTAACCCTTGACAGTTGACAACCCATTGACCTATACAAAACTGAATATTTTGGCCTTCTGGAATAGACGATGAAATTCATACCATGAAAAGCAAATTAATTTAATTGAGGTCCATTTTTGTCAAGGCAATTAACACATGCAACATGTTTAGCGGAATTACCCGTTGATAATCTGGAGAGGTTAGACTTTATCCTCCAGCCATAATCGCGAAGATTCACTTTAATTTCCCTCTCTTATCGACATCGTGTTTACGCCATTCTTTGGTGCACTTTCATCTATCATCACAAACTTGCCAGGAACATGAATGTTCCCATGATAGCAAAATAACCGTCGATGAAAATATGAACAGATCATGTGTTAGCTAATATTTGTATACATTCCCTTGATATTGGGTGTCATGTGCAAACATCAATAATAGTAACATCATCAACAGTGACATGAATTTGCTCATGATGCCAAAATAACCAGCGAAGAAAGAATGAACGGCTCACGCGTTATCTAATATTTCTACATACATTCCCTTGATGTCGGATGTCATGTACAAACATCATCAACATCATTAGCATCATTAGCATGTTTCGGTATGTCATGAAAACTACATGAAACGTGACACGAAAGCACTTGGAACCGATCGCAGTAACATTCTTCTTGGCAGCTATATCTCATACCCACGAATGTGCAAATGTATTTTTCCTGGCGCATGAGTCGGAGTTTTAAACCTGCAACTGCGTTTGGCTGTAACTTAGAAAAATGACCTATTATATCCTTGCAATCACCACCATTATTACCATTACCATCATCATCATCATCACCATCACCATCACCATCACCACCATCACCATTACCATTACCATCACCATCACCATCACCATCACCATCACCATCACCATCACCATCACCATCACCATCACCATCACTATCACCACCACCACCGCCATCACTATCACTATCACCTTCACCATCACCATTACCATCACCGTCACCATCATCACCGTCACCATCACATGACCATGACCATGACCATGACCATGACAATCACCATACACTATCACCATCACCATCACCATCACCATCACCATCACCATCATCACCGTCACCATCACATCACCATCACCATCACCATCACCATCACCATCACCATCACCATCACCATCACCATCACCATCACCAACACCATCACCATTTTGTCCATCAAGCCTATTTTTTGTACAATTTCCATGCATTGGTAACCACAACCTCTATATCACCGCCACCACCACCACCACCACCACCATCATCATCATCATCATCGTCGTACGATCGTCGTCGTCGTCGTCATCATCATCATCATCATCATCATCATCATCATCATCATCATCATCATCGTCAACACCATCACCATCACCATCGTTATTTCTTTCTGGAACATCGATCATGTTTTCCCTCCTCTTGTCGTAGCTATTCCGTCTTTCTGCATACATCGTTTCCCAGTCCATTCCTCTTTGTGTGTACTTCTTTTCTTTCATACTTGAAGAACTCGTCGTCATTTTATTTTTATTCTTTACCCTTTATTGTCTTCTTGCTTCTCGTACTTATTATGAGCGATTATTTATGAGTACCTTATTTTAACAAAGTAACAAAGGTGCAAGTAAACAGTGCACCGAATCATCCTTCTTAACATACAAATTTGTTAATAAATACCTACAGTCAAGTCTTCGCTTCTGTCAACGCTCATATTCTAATTCTTATTAATATATATATCATCTGATGGATAAAAGCAACATCAAAAGAAATGCACAAGCACTCTAGACAGCAGATATACCCGACTTCCACATGTATATGACGTTCAGAGTTCACAAATAACACAACGATCTTGTTTTTCCGGAAATTGTTAAGTTGGCGTTGCTAGGATTTTATTTGTGTTTTGAGTAATTTCTCGTCAATAATGTTGTCGATTTAGGATTTATATAATTAGACGAATATTTTCATGATGTCGTTATTCAAAATGTTGCTTTAGTCTTCAAAACGGGCAAATAGGAAATTGAACGAATTTTACGGTAGTTCACCTCACAGTTACGCTGTTACGTTGGCCCACTTGCTGAACATGACATGTTTTTCAGTTGAGTGTATTCAGGTGTAGAACCTGACTTTTAAAGGGAAATGAAGAACTTCGGATTAGTTTCGAAAACCTACTTTTGAATTTTTGGCGCAGACGTACTAGCAGACATAGAAAACGATAACAATTGTCATTACACCGTGTTGCACCCACAAATGTAATAACGCCCACAAATGTAACAACGCCCACAAATGTAATAACACTTCGCCCACAAATGTAATAATCGCCCACAAACGTACATGTAATAAAACGCCCACAAGTGTAATAATCTGTCGCCCACAAATGTAATAACGCACTTTACCCACAAATGTAATAAAAATATCGCATCACCCACAAATGTAATAACACTTCGCCCACAAAATAATGTAATAATTTCTAAGAGTCGTAGTCTAGGTATCAGCCCTTGATATTACTGATGACCATCCTCAGTAGTCTTATTCTCAGACTTTAGTTTTGTAATAGTCTATGTATCAACCGTAGATGGGTACTTGTGTATCACCATCTTTGCGTAGTCTTGGCAATAGACCCTAAACTTATGTAGTAGCACATTACCCATAACCTTAAACAGTAGTAATCTATGTATCAGCCGTAGATGGGTATTTGTGTATTAATTATTACCATGATCTTTGGGTAGTCTTTGTACCAGACCTTAGCTTTTGTAATAGCATATTACCCACAACCTGATAGTAATAATTAATACACAAATTAATTATAGCAACATACCAGCGTAAGTCTGACGTATTAACTACCACGGGGTACGTACATTCGAAACGTCAGCACATGTGTGGATAAGAAAATACTCATGGAGGTCTACTTCATAGACTAAACAGGGATAGTAAATTGAGAGTCTGAAAACTCTGAACTTGTATATTATCAAGTATATAGAGTAACAGGGATTGCGTTCTTGACTAATGCCTTTTACATAGACTAGTTATCTGCAAATATTCATTAAGGTCTGATACACAGACTAATGGGATCGCGTATATAACACAAATTAAGGTTTGATACACAGACTAGGCTGAGGGTTGGAATGTAATGCTGAAAATAAAGTCAGCATATGGATACACAAATACAAATTCAGGTGTAGTACGTAGACTATAATAACTATAGAGATATGTTTTTTCTAACTACCTTCAGTCTGATGTATAGACTATCAGGGGGTATGGAATGTACGTTGAAAAGTCAGCACATATATGGATAAGAAAAAACTCACTGAGGTCTACTTGATAGACTAACTAAGATCGTTCTTATACTTACTAGGGTCTGATATATAGACTAGTATAGAGGGTGATAGAAGCGTGAAGACATAAACGAAGATCCTAAAGCAGTTCGAAATTATTACTTTGTGGGTAAAGTGCATTATTACATTTGTGGGCGACAGATTATTACATTTGTGGGCGTTTTATTACATTTGTGGGCGATTATTACATTTGTGGACAAAGTGTTATTACATTTGTGGGTGATTATTACATTTGTGGGTGCAACACACCGCCACAAGCATATTCTTCCCGAATGGTCGAGGGTTACCTGCGTCCATTCAGGGCGGCGCTAGGGTAAAATCTTAGGAGGGACGAAAAGTCTGTCGAGAAAATTTTAACGCCGCCCCCCAATTAAAATAAAAATAAATCACTGGCCAAATTTCAAGCCAAACAGCATCCGACAAGCTGGGGACAGGGGGTCGACGACGAACAAAAGCATTTTTTGTCCGACATTTTTTATTAGCCAGATTACAAGCCAAACAGCAGCCCCCAATCAGGGGGCAGGGGACCGACGAAGACGGAACGCATATGGGCAATTCCAGCGTTACGGACATTACATTCAGAGATTTTTTTGCAACTTTGGGGGCTTATTTCTAGAAATCATCATTATCATTCTGAACCTTTTTGTGGTCATCTTACACGATCCACCCCAAAGTGTTAACGGTTTGAATTCAAATTAGTTTCTATTTATCAATTGGTAGTTATCACACATAATGTTTGCTGTTACGGACATTACATTTTTCGGACACGACTTTTCACCTACCAATGCATTTGCCAAAAATTTTGTGAGCTTAAGCATGAAGTGAAGCCAATTTTCTTTTGAAATGGGTGCTGAGGTCCTGCTTAAGTTGTAGGATGAAAATTAGGTACAACAGATTCAGTATATCCGATACAGAACCATAAATGTTGCGCTATGGACATTACGCCTCGGACCACTTTTTTAGGTCCTTATATTTATACTTAAAAGCATTTGATCACAAATGTAAAGCTAATATTAGTTATTTTTGGTCCTTTCTTAACTATAAACTACCATGAATTAATTCTGAAGTGCTGATGAGTGTGAAATAATGAGATTCAAAGTTTGTGTATTTTTCAAAAGAAAAATTTGCAAGAATTTTTTTTAAAGAAAAGTATGCCTAAATATACTGTATTCAAAATGTATTCAAATACCACTCAAATTAAAGAGTGTGATGAGTTCTATTGTGTGATACTAAATTTATCACTGTAGCACATACATTTTTTGAATTATTACAGATTTCATGATTTTGAGCCCGGGTAACATTTTCTCGCGGAATTGCCCATAACGTATTTTTTGCCCGCCAAAAGAAATTGTACTGGTCAAATTACAAGCCAAACAGCACTCCGACAACCGGGGGCATGGGGGCTGACGAAGACCAA
>JZLH01S0538648.1:50119-70063 GCA_001188425.1 Eucidaris tribuloides
CCAAAAAAAAAATCCTACCTTTTATTTGGGTTGATCGAAACCCAAAACCAACCATGTACTACCAAACAAAAAACAACCTGACGCCCACCCAGCCCAACCCCCCCCCCAAAAAAAAAAAGGGTGCGCGTGTGGGGTTGGGACAGTATTGTAGTCAGTGTAACGGTTCAATTCAGTGAGAAGTTGGTATAGAAACCTGATGTTTTCGGGGGTCAAGGGGGAAATGTCTATATTGAATCCCATCGAGCCCCTGGTCACATTACACTCAGTCCCCAGTCACTGAGTTCTGGGCGACATCTCTGTCCGAAAGTTCTATACCACCCTTTTGTCATCACAAATATCAAACGCAGATTTAGCCCGCCATAATGAGGATTGACAGACGATAATGCGGACGCGCAAGGGCATTGACCAGCGAGCGCCACTCTGTCACTTTGAGGACACGGTAGCTAGCCCGTTGTCGCAGTGAGTGTAATTTGTCCCAATTTTGAATCATTACGAGATGAAAATTATATGATTACCACCAGTACCGGTGCCCGTGGATCTAAAGGTGGTAAAGTGGTTTTGACAGGGCGTTGATGGTTTGTGCCCCGAAAGTTGTTTGTTGCTTGGAGATTATTTCTCTCCGTTTTATCGTTATCCTTGTGAGGGGGATGTGACAGTTGCCGCTCTATTGGTATTCGTTGATTTAGGAAAAAGTAGCCTCCATGACCATTGGCCAAAACGCAATCTTTTGATGCTATTTATTTTTTTTTTCAATGTTTTCAGACTCTTGTTTACATCATGGCACGGGAAAGCAAGTTCATTCCATGATTTTCATTTGGTTGATAAGACTAGCATGGTGTAGGCTGGGAAATGTAATCGGTATTTTTTTTTGTTTATATATAATACCTTTTGTTTCTTCTTTTTGCATTTATGTTGCGCAGTTAACATAACTTTTGCACGTGCTCTTCAGTTTGCCCATCGCTGTTGCCAATCACCAGGAGGTTTGTATTCTTTCAGCAATGGCGGATGTCGACCGATTTGAATGTTCTGGATAAGTTATCAGCCGCTGCCATTAATTTCTCACTGTAACGTCAGACATGACGTTCGATTTCGTTTTGTCTTGGTCACGGTTACTTTGAGAATACCTGTATTATGATAAACGAAGTATCTGCAGTATGAAATATCTGTATGTGCGTCTGTCTCCTGTGCTTCTAAAAGTGAATTGGGTATCGATACTTATTATTCTCTTATCATCGTCGTCACGCTTCAGAAGATGATTTCCCCTTCCCGTCCGCAGATCCTCTATTTTGATACAGGCCTGTCCGCGGGGGGGGGGGGCGGCGGCGCAGGGGGCGGCCGCCCTATTCTTTTCAAAAGATAATTAAAATAAGGGTGATTTCACTGGGTTGTTTTTTTTTGCGAGGCCAAATTTGATTTTCGTCGTCGTCGGACCCTGCCCCCTCCCCTTGTTCAGATGTTGGTTTTGGCCCTGCGATAAAATTTTTGGCAGGCAAATATGCCCTTTTCACCGTCGTCGACCCCCCCCCCCCCCCGCTGTGTCGATTCTGTTTGGCTGCGGAAAATGATTTGATTTGTGGAAAATTGTGGCCTTTAAAAGACCAAACTCAGAGAGACAAAGAAAAAAAAAAAAAAAAAAAAAAAAAAAAAAAAAAAACAAAAAAAAAAAAAAAAAAAAAAAAAAACAAAAAAAAAAAAAAAAAAAAAAAAAAAAAAAAAAAAAAAAAAAAAAAAAAAAAAAAAAGAATAAATCAACAACTAAATGTCAAAAGTTAATAGAAAATATGCCTCTTTTTTGGTTCGCAAACTTGACGCAAACCGTTCTGAAATCGCAAAAAGGCTCCTTGTTTATCAAACTAAAGATTTCATACACAAAATTACCTCTTCCACTGTGGACAAAACTACCAGACAACGATAGTCCTCGTTAGGCTGTATAGCGGTCATGAATACACGCAGATTAGGGGTTTTGAGGTTGAGAGGTATTGTTGAGAGAAAACACTTTTGTGGTGAGAGGAGGACAATAGAGAAAAGAGATAATCATCCTCGTTACGCGCACTGGTAACTCTTGAGTAGCTCCTTGAGGTAACGGTGATCCGTTATAGGCGAGAATCGGCTTGTCATAAGTGGATTTAGTCTATTCGTTTGCAAACAAAACGGGAATGTGATTGTGCACGTAGGCACGCGTGAATATAAATTTCGCTTTGAAATCATCATTGCATGCGTCTGCTTGTTCATCACCACAGGCATGCAAGCTCGTGTGGAAGGGGTGACTTCTTTCTATCTCGGTAGTCGGTGTAATATATCATGGAGGTATAGATTTCTACCTCCATGGCTATTTTATGAGCAGCGCATATATTCAGGTTCTACCACAGTTACTTATTTGATATAGGCCGCCTACTCTGAGAGTAATGAACAGCTGGATATATAATCTTGCATTCAATTAGAAACAACGTTATTTTCAATGAAACCATTCCCCAGCTGATTCACGTGAATCCTAACAGTCGTATCTGAGATGTAATGACAAATAACATTCTCCAGAGGTGCACTTCCATCCAGTGGAATGTCTAAAATCCTTTCGCTGTTATTTTTTTGGTTTACATCTCGTTATTCCGAATTTCAAAATAATACTATATAGGCCTACGCAATTCAGGCCCTATTTAATTTAACGATTAACGTGCCCACAGGTACAATGTACATAGGAAATAATATGTGTTTGAAATAACGAATATCACCCTTTTTTCTTATCGATTCAGGGCAAAGTTTAATTATTGTTGATTGCGATATTATACTGTCTTCCCACCGTAACGACAGATTGTGGGGCAATTTTAGTCTGAATTTCAGACTCCGCCCCGCGGACAGCCTGTGGAGACAGCTTTGGCTGATTTTTGGCTTATTTGCTAACGACGAATTATGGCCTTTGAATTGACAATGATAGATTTGGTCAGATGTATCTTTATTTTGATGTATAGAAATACATACGAAATACATTTATCAGATATAGACCTATCTGGTAATTCGTATTTGCATATTTGGCATTCGCTTGAGGGTGCCTAATCTACGGTCATACAATGATCTTTTGATTAATCTGGGGGTGTTTCATAAAGCTGTTACGAACAAGTTACGAACTTTACGAACGACTGATGATACTTTCTTGGGTGCTAATCAGTTTCTCATGCATTTCCGTGTAGCATAAGAAGGTATCACCAGATGTGCGTAAAGTCGTTCGTAACTTACGAACAGCTTTATGAAATACCCCCCTGATAACGGAGTGGTAATCAAAGTGGATTTAAGTTGAGTAACTACGATAATTTATCTACTTACAAAGATCACCTACGTCAGTCAACGAAAAGAAAACCTATAGGATACACATGAGCTGCCATTGTGCGTAATCGTTTGTTGCCTGCTTTGACGTAATGATGGTCAAGCTTTGAAATAGAACATACACCTGCATGGGCGGAAATATGATTACCTTATTTCGTATTTAATGTCCTCGTCTCAACTCAAAATATAAATTGCAATTTCGGTCGATGAAGGCTAAATTTTGCGAGAATATCTCTTGGCGAAGTTTTACCAGCTCTTACATTAATTAGTAATAATTATACAAAATGACAGAAGTGCGAGGTTGCTCTTAATTTCAATGTCTTGTTCGTTTCCGTAGCACCTGACATTCAGACACGAAGTATAGCAAGGACGATCAGGCAGAGGACAGCAACTTTGAGCGAGACTTATGTTTTTCTCCGTTCTGTTATTTTTGGAACGTTTTGACAAGATAAAAGATGTTTGACAATAATTGAGGGCGCAAATCTAAATGTCCGCTCCGTAAAGCGGAAACGCTTTTACAACACTGTAGAATCAGAAAGTGAGTATACAAGGAAATAACCTTCTATTCACTCTCTATCGAGTTGTGAAAGCTCCTTAATAAATAAAACATCGACATCAAGAAGAAAAACAACATCAATATCAAACTCAACATTAACATCATCATCAACTGCAACAAGATAAAAACAGCCGCAAATTAAAAAGGAAAACACATTTACCAACAACATGTTTATTTTTTCGTGTCCCTAAGCGTAAACTTCAAGAAAAACAAAATATATTTACATGGTTCCCATGCGTCTCCTGAGGCACGGCCTTGTTTGTTCGGCAACACCGCCCCCACACGTCCGCGAACATGACGACCAGGGTCCCCATGAGCCCCAATGTGATATCATGTAGTCGCCTGGTGCAATACCTCGCTTCTGAAACAAGAAGAAACAAAAGAGATATAAGTATTATTTGATAGATTGATTAATCAATAAATGAATAAATAAATAAATGAATAACTAACTAACTAACTAACTAACTAAATAAATAAATAAATAAATCATTGTTAAAGGAATAAACAAATAGAACAGAAATCAATCAATCAATCAATCAATCAATCAATCAATCAATCAATCAATCAATCAATCAATCAATCAATCAATCAATCAATCAATCAATCATCACCAAGCAAATAAATAAATGAAATTATCTAACTCATCAAATTTTGATATCAGATTGATTGATTGATTGATTGACAGATTGACTATTTTCATAAAATTAATCATGATAAAGTACATATGAACATGATGGACAATTTGGATTTCGAGGACGTGGTGTGCGCCATAGCTGGTTGCTAATTCAATTTTGAGGTAAGGCATACACAGCAGATCCAACAATACACTTCTACAGTTACATTATAATGTATTATAATTTCTATAGGCCTAATAATCTTAAAGGGAGGTGACATAATTTGGCTTGAAACAGTCCCCGTTAGACCATTTGCTAATAATAGTTGTACAAGAGGAAATGTATGGCTATGAAATTTTCACAGCAGAAACTTTTAACAGTATACTTATTACTCGATCCTGGAAGCATTGTGTCCATTGAGGACAATCTGCGAAAGCTTGCCTAATAGAAACCTCCTAACCTGTCTGTGAAGAAACGAAAATATGATGTATTTCATTTGATTAGACCACTACCTGTTCATATAAGGAACACTTATTACCCCCTTGTTTTCTCTTGTGTGTGTTTTTAGAGAATTTCAATTTTCATATCGAAATGGTGTATGCAGAAGTTTGCTTATCCATTTCAATACTGGCCAAGACATGCAATATTTTTCTGGGCAATACACTGCGATGAAAAAAAGTTTGTGTGGCCTTGGTCAACGCGGTGATGAAATATGACGCTAATACCGCGTAATCAGCCAAATGAGTGAAGGGCTCAGCTTACACTAGACGTAAAAGGTATATTTCGACGTGAATCATAGCAAATATCCGCGATGACGTCATTCCATAACTCTCAGAGCGTCATGAATACTCTACTGACAAATGTCGAGTGTAATAACAAAGTGATATTGCGACAAAGTAATTGAAAGTAAGGTGTGTTAATGCTTTCTCAGAAACGAAAATGATCCATAACTCTGGGTAGTGTATCATTATCCATCGCTTCGTAAGCTTATACTCATAATTATGTTTTGCGATTGTACTACTACATGCAGTAGAATGTTTTCTGAGAAAAGACTCTATCCAATTATCAAATTTCAAGTACTGGGGAATTTTCACTTTCAAAGAAAAGGGAGGGGAACCCTCCGAAACTGTCCACATGCCGAAACTGTTTCATGATCGAAAAAAAAGGTTTTATTTACTCTACTGACAAATGTCGAGTGTAATAACACAGTGATATTGCGACAAAGAAATTGAAAGTATGTTAATGCTTTCTCGGAAACGAAAATGATCCATAACTCTCGGTAGTGTGTCATTATTCATCGCTTCGTAAGCTTATACTCATAATTATGTTTTGCGATTGTACTACTACATGCAGTAGAATGTTTTCTGAGAAAAGACTCTATCCAATTATCAAATTTCAAGTACTGGTGAATTTTCACTTTCAAAGAAAAGGGAGGGGAACCCTCCGAAACTGTCCACATGCCGAAACTGTTTCGTGATCGGAAAAAAAGGTTTTATTTCCTTTTCGCTTGACCAAAACCAAGTCGGTCATTAAACTTCAGAAATTATGGAAGTTGAATTGAAAGGATGTGACTTTGTAACAAAATTGAGTTTGTTTATGGGAAACGATCTCGTGATTTTCGGACATGACACAGTGCAGACCATGACCACGTGAGGGCGACATTTCACTAAAACTTCTTAGTTTCATCAAGACGTAGAGATCTTGACATCAGGAGTAGACGGATTTGTTTTTGACCAGATTAGTAAATCTATGTACAATCAAATTGCTATATGCTAAAAGATACATAGATTAATGATTATTTGTGTATCTCCTTATCTTTATGTATGTATGTATGTATGTATGTATGTATGTATGTATGTATGTATGTATGTGTGTATGTATGCATGTATCTATCTTTCCATCTACAAATCAATCAATCTCTCTATCATCTCTATATCTATCTATCTATCTATCTATCTATCTATCTATCTATCTATCTATCTATCTATCTATCTATCTATCTATCTATGCTTCGGCGTGATATATAGTGAACCAAATAGTTGAATAAATAACGCCGTGAAATAAGAAACATAGTTTCTAAAATAATCGGGCATAACCCTATAAAACGAACTGTCACTGGTCACAATCGTCAACACTGGCCATGGTGTGACAAAGATCTAAAATAAAACAAAATCCATTTCTATGTATGTGTGTATGTATGTATGTATGTATGTATGTATGTATGTATGTATGTATGTGTGTATGTATGTATCTATCTATCTCTGTATTACAGAACGAAACGTAGATCCACTTCGCTAAAATACTATCCATGTATACAAATGACAAACACAATGCAAGACAAATTGACAACTGATAAAATAATCAATACGTAAATAAAGCTATGTTTAAGCAATTGACGAAATACAATATTATTATAACACCATGGACATGCAAAGATAATGAATATACTTTTATTCCCCAAATAATAACGACCTTATCGTCAACCAATCCTGAGGAGAGATAATGTAAAATATTATTATGCATCCAACTTACATAAGTGAAAGGCATATTATAAAATTAATATGGTAGCTTCATCACCTTCATGGTTTACAGAAACTGCGAACGTACAAAAAGGGCGTACTGAATCTTCGATCTACCGCTGATAAGAGTGAGCGTTTAACCAGGAAATTGACCATGAAATGCACAAGCATAGTTTGGATAGATTCCAAATGTGTCATCAGTGCACTAGGCTGGCTGCTTATTGGCTGACCTGGAGAACGAGGCACGTATTTCGGTTCTTGCGGTGTTCAGGGGAATCCCCCGATCCAGTCTGTAATAATACAACACGGGTTTGTCAGACTACGTGGACTTCTACATCATTCGAGCGATTTTAATGATTTTTCGTTTGAGACACGAGTGCTTCAAAATTCCAACCTCATTGGTGTAATAATATTATATTATAAATCATATATCCTAATTCTAATCAATACTATAACATGATGTATTGTTTGTCGGGCTGTCCGACATAACCAACTAACATAACTCATATCCAATCGGAAGTATCAGTGACACCGTTTAGTCGTGGGGCCGACCATTAAAATTTGCGGCTTTGCAAGAACTGTCCCCACACGCAAGTCTTCAAAATATTACTGAATGCATTGTGCTGCGTAATTCTAAGTTTGACCCCCCCCCCCAACTTTTTATCTTTGCCAAAACAGCGCACTGTCATCTTTATTCTCATACTGTCGTAGTTTTTTCTTCAGCTTATGTCAGGGATTTGTAAAATAAAGCTGTTCTTATGGTAAGCGATTGAAGTTCATCTTGTAGAGTTGTTGGATGCAAACGAATTTAATAGACGAGGCATTTTGATTAGAAAGTGATACCACGGAAATAATAAGGTATTTTAAATTCGTACATGGGTCTTATGTTCATTCCACGAGTTACACCTTCGTCAGTAACAGATTGTCGGAAGGTAACTGAATCAATAACAACCCGCAACGTGTTCCCCCCAAAAAAAATCAGTTTAGCACTATTATTGCCAACATGTTAGAATTTAGGATATTGAGAATACATTCCAATAGAGCGAGGTGTGAGCGGGTTGAAGTGAGCTCTGGCTGTGAGGTATATTACCATCGAGACTGACGCCCTCTTCAGCTAAATAGAAGTCATGCGGGTGAGGTTAAGACGAACAAATTCGCCGTTATATCGACGTCACACGTCACAACTTAAGACCAAATTGCACTGGTAACTGGGATTTTTCATAAGACGGTCTGTTTATGGATGTTTTGCATGCAAAAATTCGAAGAGCATCAAAGTTAAACTTTATTCATTTAATGGTTACCCAACAATAACTGTTATAAATTTTTGACAACAGAAGGCTGGTGTGTTTGCAGACGCTGTTCCGATGTGAACAAAAATGGTACCGTATGTGTAAATTTCCTGTATTTTGTTTGGTTCGTCGATAGTAGGGAGCGCTAGCGCTACCCTTGTGTCCTTTGCAGGAACAAGTTATAAAACATCCCTGTCTGTTTCTAAGTGCCTTGTACCTTGCATACTACTACTTCCCGATACTTACTTCACATCACGTGTCCAAGAATTGATGAACGTATACACTTTCCGCATTTTCGCTCTGGACAATAGTTCTCTAAAATCATTTTCTCGACGCACGATAATGATGACTAAAAAATCTTAGGTTCCCTCCACAATTCCCACTCTGACGATAAGATCCGTGCAAATGTTGACAAGAATCCAGACATTTGTTTCCATTTTTTTCTCTGATCCCCTGTGTCACTTTCAGAAATCAGGTGTAAATTAACACCGCATTGCAAATGCATGTACCCAATTTCCTTTTATTTTTGGTGACAATCCAAGACTCGCATCCGCACATGCAGGGAGCAATGGTGAGTATAGTAGAATTATATTTGTTTCTGTTTCAATTTCTACAATACGATTGATCATCTTAATAATAGTATTAATAATGGTAATAATAATAATACACAGCTTTTATACAGCGCTTAAAACATGAAGTGAAAATGTCCCTGGGATGCGCTGAGAAGAAAGTGATAAAACAGGGAAAAGAAAGTAAAGGGGACATAAATAGTTATCGTATTAATCATGCTAACGGAGACTTTGAACATGTTTCCAATAATCTACGGCTGATCTACGGCTTAAAAACATACAATATTTACAGAGTACTTGAATTGAAAATTGATCTGTATTAATTGATGAACTGCTATCGAGGATCCTGCTCGTAACCATGGTAACGAACATATCACCTAAATACAAATGTCATGAATATATTTGCTTCTAGTATCTTTATTTCTTCCATGGTGTACGATAACGCGCAGCAAGGGTTGATAAACCAGTGGATAACGATCGATATGATTTATTGCACGGTCCAGTTTTCTGTCTCAAATTGCCCGATATAATGATACGAACATTGCTTATGTGATTATGGTCCACCAGAGGTCAATGGTTATCAGGCTATGGGTCATTACTCTGACATTTTGCCTATTATCAACGAAATCCAGTGGATAAGTTATCACAACTTTGAACACAATTCATAAATCATTGATCAATAACAGGCCGAAAAATGTCATCGACATTATTTTGTTTTGTCAATTATGCTCTTGCTTTTATTCCACGAAACCAATAACTGTCATTCCCGGGAGAAATATCCCATCCATTAGTTCGAAAACCAGGGCAGACATTATATCTGTTGACGGATCCCGAGAAGGGGGGGGGGCCCCTTTCAGGCCAATAAAATTACACTCCCCCCCCAAAAAAATAAACAATATGAAAAAAAATAAAAATACAATACGATAATAAATAAATAAATAAATAAATAAATAAATAAATAGATAAATAAATAGATAAATAAATAAATAAATAAATAAGAATAAAAGTAAAAATAAACAAATAAAAAAAATGAGGAATACATAAAGACGGTGGCACCTCATTTGGATTTGTTCTCTTTTTCTTCTTCATTTTTGGGGCACCAACACAGTATATCGCATCAACAAAGTGTGACAACATAACTATCTGAAGTTGTTTAGTTCAAACGCTGTCAGATAGCAAAGTTTGACAATTGTTTTATGGGGCTTAAACAATGTTACATAGTGTTTTTAACCAACATCAAACTTTTCACCATTAGATGTTTTTGACACGACATCTTCGCTCCTCATATAGTGACAATACCCCGGCGCCGCCCACAGGCAACAATGAGCAACAAGTCTCTTCTGACGTCGTTGAATCACCCACCACACATGTCCTGTCGCTTCAAATTGTAACAACAACTGGCACAAGTGGGACTAAAGGGGCAGGGGAGAAATTCCAGAGTCCCCTAAGTACTCGGGGTACCTGGATGTCATGTCTTCCCCGGTTCATGTCCGCGACGCGGCCTTGTGCCATTTCGGTGAACCCATAGTTCTTTTAAGGAGAAATACTGATTAAAGATGAAATCCCTTTCCTCAAGAAACAAATATGAATTTGTTTATGGCCGCATTACATCGTGTGTGTTTTTTTTAATACGGTAGAACGACTGTTTTTTTTCTGTGTATAGTATGTGTGGATGCATTTTGAGGTTTACAACCAGTTTGTTCTCAGACATGGCTACTTATTAATCGCATATTTTTAAAACAATTGTACTGCACCTTTGCACACATGCAGGCTTATAATAAAAACCCATAGAATGTCAAAGTTTGTCTCGGCTACATGCTTGAATGGACAAACTGGAAATTTATGCTGTCACTAGAAAAAATATGACACATGGATAAAGTATCATGTGGACATACGAAAAACGGGTATGGTAAAACATATCACTTATTGATTTTCACATTTAAAAGCACTAAATGATCGGTTTGGAAGTACGTTTTTTAGGGCCCTACATGCATGTTAGATCTTATAAAAATACTAATAGCACGAAGAATTATGTAGCCCAGTGGTTTTTTTCAAACTGGAAACATTATTAAAAGGGAATGAAACTCAGACATCTACTTGCATTCACGGAATAGATAACAATAAGAGAAAGAAAATAGTGAAAGTATGAGCAAATTTAACTGAACCGTTCAAGAGATCTGAATGTTCAAAGTTTACTTAATCCTTTTTATGGAGGGTTCTTAAATTGGCAACTCCACCAGTTTTTTTATGAAAGTGTGGAGAACTCCCCATTGTTTTTTTTTTACACAAATTTTAACAAATTTGTGTTTTTCTGGAATGTCAATTAAGAAGGTAATCGAATTCTTTCAGAAAAACATGTAGAATCATTTTTGCTAAGCAAGAGGCAATCATATATTTCTTTAAAAAAAATAGAATAGATGAAAATTGTACAAAACCAATGGGGAGTTATTCACACTTTCATCTAAAAAATTGGTAGTTGCCAATTAAAGGGACTAAAATAGTGGCCCATCGACCGGCCTGGCATGAGACAAAACTCACAGCCGTCACCCTAGTTCGCTAGCTCTCGTTTCGCGTGGGTGTGTTGATGTGTTGCGAAAACCAGTTCGATGCACGCAGCAGCGCACTGAGCAGATCCGTGATCAGTACGCCATGAGAAGCAACAAACTCAGAAGGAGGTCCTTTTCAATTTACCGAAACGTGCGAATTAGATTATTCGGCTCTTTCGTATTAGCGTGGGTGCGTCCATTCGCGCTGTCCGCTGCCAGTACTGCACACGAAATAACACTCCACGCGATATATTATGTATAACTCGAAACGGAGTAGCGAACGGGGTGACGGCAGTGAGTTTGTTCTCATCAGCCGGCTCGATGGCCACGATTTCAGTCCTTTAAGATATCCTCCATAATGATGATTAAATAAACTTTGAACCTCCATAATGTTTGAACGGTTCAACCAAATTTGCTCAAACTTTCACTATTTTATTTCTTTTTTGTTTTGTATTTTCTGAATGCAGGAAGATGTTTGGGTTTCATTCCACTTCAAAGGATGTCTTTAGGTTTGATCACACATAATCACAAAACATGAGACTTCGGCAGTTGCTGAGGACGTTAAAGGCAGTGGATCTCTTTTGCATGCCTAAAAATTAACATTGTGTAAATAGAATGGCATTTAAAAGGAAACGCCATCTGGGAACCTTTAGCAAAATATAGGAGCTAGAAACTCAGTTTTAGTGGAATTATAGTGACCATTAGACTCAGATTTGATTTTTTTTCTTGCGAGAAAAAAATTCCTGCCATAGAACGTACACTAAACGGCTATTGTTTTTCTTTTGCATTTTTCAAATTCTAGGCAATCACTGACCCTCAGATTTCACAGACATGCCCTTCATCAATAGCCTGGCATGGGTTATCTTTTCCTGGTCTGTGAGGATGTTTACAAATGAGATCCACTGTCTTTAAAAGAGCAAAGGGAAGATCATATGGGGTAACAAGCCAAAAGTTGATAGACCTATACGCTTTTCCAAAACAGTTCAAAAGACACAATATTAATGCATTTATTGAGGACTTTATGTCCTGGCTTTGGGTTATCATTATTTTTATTTTGTACAGATCTAATACGCTGGCATGATTTCAACTACTTTCGAATTTATATCCATAAACGTTACAAGTACTCACATGATGTCGACAGTTTTGTTTTTATTCCCTTTCTGTCTCATTTTTTCTTCTGTAAATGAGAAATGGTATCCACAAATTGCGTATTTTCTTTTTAACTTCAAATAATTTAGAAATGAACAAGAACAGACGGCAACTCAGTTCCTGTACAATACATGTATCTGCCTGACGTTATGACACTAATACAGCTCGATACTGTGAAAATGGCAAATAAGCTTACAAATCTTGGTCTAGACATGGTATACAATGCAAATATTGTCTTTAATCGCTACGATTACCATAATTCGAAATCTTCCGAGGAATTAAAATCGAAATCGAAAACCAGTGTTTGTAACGAGACATCGCAGACGTACAGATTCTTCATATTTCCATGACAACCGATACCGCGACGAGAGTTGTCGCGCGTCAACACATAGCATTTCCCCTGTTTTTGTAGTCTGGCTTTCAGACGTTTAAATTAACCCATTTATATTGATAAAGAATCTACTATCTTCAGTCAACTGTTTTGAATAAGACAGTGTCTTGATTGACTTTCTCCGCATCCATCGACTTTGGCAGAGTGAGTGTACTCTGGAGGTAGAAAAACTCGGAGAGTGACTGAACTCTGGAGGTAGAAAAAGTCGCATGGTCTGGAATCAAGACTACCGGTTTTGTTGAGGCGGGCTAATATTGATACAGTGATTCCTCCATGTCCTGAGTTTATTTGAATTCCGATCTGAAGTCAAGTGAATTGAACCATATCTGGCTGACTGGATCCCACGATTTTACCATTTCCCTGGCCAGAGGAATTCAATGTTATTTTTTTTATTTTTATTTATTTATTTTTTTGTGTTGTGTACCACTGCAGTTCTAGATCTTTATTTATACATTTGCAGGCATCGTGGAGGCATACACATTTTAGACTATTTTCCAACCCCTCTCATCTCCCCTTCAGTTCATTCATAACTCTGGTTCTTCCACCGTCGTCTTCTCCGACACGTAGATTCCGTCCAAGAATTTCCTGATGTCTTTGTTCTTCACCATGGTCGACTGCTGTATGAGGGCAGCTGACTGTGAGACCAGCTCGATGTTGTTGCCTTCCAGGATGATTTCATCCTTGACCTTGGTCGATGTGGCGCAGGTGACCCCTTCCCTCATCTCGACTCGTCGGATGAACTTCTCGCCGAGGAAGTTCCTGATCTCCACCAGAGACCCGTTCTCCTGGACGATGACGTTGATGGGGAAATGGGCGTACACTGACCTCATCTTGTACCGGAATCCCAGTGTGACTCCCTTGATCATGTTCTCGATGTGCGAGCACAGCGTGCGGACACAGGCCAGCTCCTTGCGGCTGCCAAACCACTTGACAACCTGCAGCTTGGTCTTGCTCAGCATGCGAATCTCCACATTGAGATGTTTGAAGCTGCGCACCAGAGTTCCACGGTGTCCCTTTACAGTCACCTTACGGGCCTTCACAGACACCTCAACCCCTGGGGGGATATCCACGTTCCTGCTAGCCAGAATGGTCTTCATGGTGAGACAAAACGAGCTGGCAATTCAATGTTATTTTAGCGAGGATTAAACAATCATCACCGTTACAAATGTATCAGTAAGTTTGTGTGAAATGAAGTGCAATGAAGCACTGGGCGTACGCACACTTTTGATAGTACATGTACTATCAAGGGCGAAAGGAGGGAAAGAGAGCAGAAGAAAGGGGATGGGGGATGAAAATGATAGTTTGTCATCGGTTTTCTCACGGTATGTCACATGAAAGCTTACGAAAATTCTATAATGCGTAAATTGGAACGAAAATCATTAGGCTATATAGAGTGTACATAATAAATTAAATAATAAAATCATTGATTAAATAGGAACCGATAGGGGATTATTATCATAGACGACAGAAGTTTATCAGGGCAACCTTGATGTACAGTGGCGACCGAAAGTATCGTCACGTTCCGAACGCGTGCAACCGCGATTCGTTTCAATAAACACAAGGCACGTATTTACTACGCTGGCTTTGCGTTTCATCGCGTTTGAACATCGTCTCATGAAACGCTTTTAAATAAACGCGTTTAGAACGTGACGATACTCGCCACTGTAGGCCTATTTGTTTTTTTTTTCTATGAAGCCTTCCATCCATGGAGCTACGAAAACTCAACATAAGGAGGCGGCGGATTTTTTAAAAAAAATTGCGCTTTTCCCATTGCCGAAAACTCATGAAGTTTTTACTCAAGGGGATTGTCTCGAGCTTTTCCAACAACTCCAAAAGTGTGTTTTTGTTTTTGTTTGTTTGTTTGTGTGTTTGCGTGCTGTAGCACCTTCACCCACCGCCGACTCCCAGGAGCCTATTCACGTAATGTATGCAACACATACCAATGCCTATATATCGAAGTGACTGACAAGGTAATACTATAATCTTTCACACATTTCACGGCCACAGACATACGTATAAATTTGAGCAAAAATTATTCACGGGGAAGTAAACAGTTCACACCAGAGGCGACTAATTGTTTAGAATTAAGGCGTGATAATCGGGGTTTCCTCGGCTTTTCATTCAAGGACACTTGCGAAGAATATGCGAAATAAAAATGTAGGTCATGATGGGAAACGCACGCCAAAACGGACAAAGTTTATATACTACCTAGGTTTGAAGAACAGGAAATCGAATGCCTCAGAATAATGAAAAGGACTATCGTACTTTGAATTATACAGTGTAGCCCAGAAAAAAAATGGAACGGTAAATTGTTCATATGTGTTGATTTTTTCCCCATCATCATCCACGACAAATTACTATCTGACAGCGAGTTCTTTTCCGAGCAATACAACACTTAGATTGTCAATTTCCGTTCATTAGTTTTCATTTTAGAGGCAAATTGGCAAAGCAGTGCATTTCAGCTTTTCGAACGGTAAAGCAGTAATCGGGCGTCTTATTGATGGCGTCCCATAGAAATGACACGTAAACGTGCGCGCATACCAAATTTACACTGGTTCACAAAAACAACCCTAAAATGGAAAGAACCCAACCAAAATAGATGATTTTGAGGTCATTCTACTCTCCAAAACATATAGTCTATCAGATGAACAAAATACAGATGAGTAATAACAGTGTATGTAACTGTTCCATTTTTGGAGCCACCCTGTATTCATGTGAAGTACGTTAAATGTAAAGTTGTGAACTTCTGGTCTTTCAAGGCTATATTTTGTTTTACCGAATGATTTCGTATACCTTGTTATATAAACGACCTGTAGATGAGAAGTAAGAAAGAAACTAAGGCACTGATCTTTATGAATGTTATACGATTATTGCGGGTGAGGAAATTTAACAGTATTAATGTTATCTTTTCACTTTCAGCTTTCCCTGATTTGGATATGTGTCAGAAATGTTCAGGTGGTAGGGTATAATACAACACTGTAAGTACTTGATTACTGTTGATTTCATGAACCAACTAAACAAACCATAATATTGCGATGAATGTGTACATAACAGATTACTAGGAGGAGAAGAAGAAGGAGGAGCAGGAGGTGAAGATGAAGAAGGAGAATACTACTACAGTTGCTACTACTACTACTACTACTACTACCTACGACGACGAAGAACAGAAGAAGTAAGAAGAAGAAGAAGATTAGAAGTAAGAAGAAGAAGAAGAAGAAGAAGAAGAAAAAGGAAGGTGAAGAAGATATGAAGAAGAGGAGGAGGAGGTGAAAGAGGAGGAGGACAACAACAACGGTAACTCAATCGCTGTATAAACGGTGCTAATCGCCGAGACATTAAAAATTGACATTTGTACCATTCATTATGTTTAATGTTGCAATTCCAATGTCCTAAAGGGTTTTTCCCCAAACCTTTACATATTCAGAAATAAAATTGCTAATGGTGAACACATGTTTGAGCTTGTATTTCATTCAAATCTCCTCGGGGATATAAGTGACAATTACACGTTTCCGTTGTAAACATTATCCCGGGACATTATCGAACTTTCAACATCGGAATTGTCACATTTATGCTTCAACTTTTTACACTAAAATTGGTGAATTTCTCCAATTACAGGTTGAAAAATGTGATTTGCGCGTTTTAGGGCCAAAATAATTCCCCAATTTCTGAACATCCGTCACAATTGCGATGACATAAATGCTTCATATTTGTAAGAAAAGAAAAAAACCCGAAGAAACAAAATCGTGCTGTCATTCAACATTTTCAACCAAAACATACGATACTCAAATTGCAATTCACGTAAGTTTCCTATTTATAAGCCCTTTGGGGCAATATATCTTATTTTTCTCGCATAATAATTTAGGAGATTAGGAGATTTTACGTTTACAAAATCACAATATATCAAAAATTAGTGCAACATGTAAATACTCTTGTTGAAAGAAGTAATTCGGTCGGTTTTTTAATTGACACTTATCGTACAGTTATTCAACACCATGTCCCGTACTCAGAAAAAAAACCCCTTTTTAAGAAGTGAATTTCAGAGAGAGACAGAAGGTGTTTTATATTAATTGTTAGTAAATATCACTTGTAATTCAATGAATTCAAATGACGTGTACTCCTCAGGATAATAATATGGCTCATTTCATGCATAATCCACCGCATAAAGAGTAAACTTATACCAGATTTCATTCTTTCACACTGGATTGAGTGAATTTGCTCCTTTAAAGGGGAATCACCCTGGCCTCACGTTGATTTTAATAAAAGCAGAAAAATGAGAGAAACCTATCAATGAAGGTTTGGCGAAAATCTATCAAAGAATAACATAGTTATGATTTTTTTTGTAAGTTTTAAGTTTGTGACGTCACATATGAACAGAATGTAAATTCTATAAAGTGCAACTTAAATGATTTTCACTGTGCAATTGATATACGATTAGAAACATCATTTCATACATGCTTCTACGAAAAACAAAATCCATTCAAAAATGGCAATTTATGGAATTTATATTACATGACATATGGGGGAGCTGCTTACACGTGACGTCACAAAATTAAAACTTTGAAAATGTATAACTCATAAATACATAAGAATGCTATTCTTTGGTGAATTTTCGCCAAACTTTCATCGATATGTTTCTCTTATTTTTCTACTTTTATCAAAACCAACTTAACGTTAGCTTTGACTTCTCTTTAGGAGTGGAACTCATATTCTTCTCATATTGAAAGCATCACAACATGGGTGATTTCAGAATTGGTGATAGTTTCGAGTGTTAGTGTCTAGTTGACACAATCAACACCAACACCAAGTATAAAATCACCCACTGGATATTAAAGGGAATTAGTATTATAGGAAACAGTTCTTGAGTCAGGTTAATATAATTCTACAATCAAGTAGAGAGTTTCATGTCCCCCCCCAAAAAAAAACAACAACAACAACAACAAAAACAACAACAACTTTTATATCATTAGAAACCAGTGTAACTGGCAAATTTATTGGGTATAGATTTGCATGGGGTCAAATTCTAGCATGGTCATATAATTAAATTCAGTACTGGTCAATAAGACAATAAGACACTTCCCTCCAACCAAGACACACAGTACAATCTGTGAAGATGTTGGCACATGTTTCAATTCATTTGGTTATTAGGTTATTTTTGACTGCAATATTATTCTGTCATTACCCTTAATGGTAAAGTACTAGGAGTTTCTGTCCTTCACGCTGAAAAGCCCCAGGCTGCAATTATCAAGTTGAAAAACACGCTTAAAATCTAAATGACCTTTACTTTTTCCATAACTTCATGTCAACACTCTGTGTAACAAAACACCGAAAATATATGCCCCTCTAGCACGTGCTATGTACACCCATATACATGATATATCAACTTAATTGCTATAATGAGACGATGATGCTTTACTTGAAAGATAAATTTTGACTTCGTTTATAGGCAACATGAAATATCATTGATTTAGACCTAGGTCACCATTTATATGATGGAACCACACCTCTTAATGAAAGTCTGAATGTCAGTTAACTAAATATAGATACATGATTACATGTACATATTTCAAATCATTTCATCTTCTTAGGCCCTAGGGCAATTATTTCGGTGAAGAATTGCTACTTTTATTTAACATTTAAATATTTCACACTACTGTATATGACGATATCAAACGAACGTAGGTGCATTTAACGTAATCGAATATTGCGAGATTATGAGCTGTACTCAGGATTTCTGTCCATGCATATAGGCCATCGTGAAACATTTTCGCTGCGAATTGGAAATCCTTAAGTCCTTTATGGCTTAAAAATAGTTGACATATTTAGTATTTTGCTGTTCTGAAATATGTGGATGTACATGTCTAGTATTTTTAACAGATATTTTTACTAAAAAAAAAAACCTATAGGGAATACCATACTTTAGATGGGGCTTATTTTATTCTCCAGCAATGGACTTGGGATTTAACGGAAAACGTGTAAGAATATATTTGTCAAGTACAAGATTTCCTCGATAACTTATTGTATGCTCTCTTAAATATACATGTATAAATAACGTTTACGTTTACCACATTAACTAAGTATAGCATAGTTCACGGTTATCCAACGATAAAATGCAAGTATTGAGCAGTGATGTCTAAAAATGCACTAAAATTGGATATACCGTCACGAAATGTATTGATTTATTGTTTATATTTGAAAGTATATATTTGCTAAAGATACGTGCCCACGATGTTATAACACATAGATAATTCAAATATCATTTGTGAAAGTCAATTCACTTAAGCCCTAACCAATATTTACACATGATATCATAGAATGCAAAGAATTCATGATGCCTACAGGGATGATATCAAATTGGCCCCAAACGTAAAAGGTAGGGAAACACACGATGCAAAATTCACCAAATCTATTTCCGAACAAATATAAATATTTATTCCCGTCTCCTTTGAACTATAACCGCCACTTCATCGCAGACGTACAATAAATACCTAGTTTAACCCAAATGCAAATAAAAGGTTAGACATCTGACTACGGAACATTTCATATTTCTAAAGGGACAATCATATTATTAGGAGTAAGTAGGTAAGCCGGTATTATTGATCAGCGATGGGTGAAGAATTGGCCGTTTCTTTTCCGAAAATATTTACGGTGTGTCTGAATGCACGTGGCTGGATATCTAAGCAATGCAAAAAACACTCAATGAAAACAAGCAATTGCAGTGAACACGTCCATGATTTAACTTTACAACAAGCAGAATTAACCCGTTGACTATACGAGATTAGGTAAATCACCATAGACTTTATACAGGGCTCTTCCGGTTCCCGTAAGCAAGGGGTTAAAGAGGTGTGTACGAGCTGTTTGTATAATTGCTGAGCTACATTTGAAATGTTCCCTTAGCTGAAAAGTGTATGAGTTTGTCCAACAATTTTCTCCATCCAACCACAAAATGAATTTATTGTATTATCCATACTGTATAGACGAATGCGGGAAAAGTCT
>JZLH01S0538648.1:73657-100412 GCA_001188425.1 Eucidaris tribuloides
CCTTCACAGTATACAAGTATAATGACGGTGAAAGGACTTACAATTTGTATCCTCTCATTAAATCTTACGATGATGCTAGAACGTACTCCTTTGAAAAATGAGTATACAAATAGCGTTTCTTCAAAATATGAGAGGGGCTTATACGTTTCGTTCATACAGCAGGATCTTTATCAAATGCTAAAAATCTAAATTCAGTCTTGCATTTGAAAAAGATCTTTCCAAGATTGAAACATCAGGTCTTCTCTTATATTTAAATTTACATTCTCAGGTCGTTTAATGGATAATTGGTTTGAATTTAGCAACTTGTTTCCAGTTGAATTATATTTCACGTATTCACGGTTGAAGTTTAAATCTATGGCATTTTGATGAATAATAGAATGACCAAAGCAACTAATTTTTGACATATCCGTACGTAATTATGAAAGAAAATTGGAAATTTAATGATAACAAAGTCCCGTCGGTGGGGGAGGCACATGCAGAGGATAATAATGTACATTCTTTCCAGAAGAATCTTTGAGTAGTGTCTCAGCTGGTGATTCGCGGTGATTCATGTGAGGAAATTACACATCTTTCAAAGTTCGTATCTTTCAATGACACAAACCCTCTTTAAAATATCTCCCCCTAGACTCTCGCAAATTTATTTTTTTCAGCAAAATGTAAATCGATTTGTAATCTGATATCGTTCGGTATTACTTTAAATTGTTTGCGAAACTCGTAATTCTACAAAGTCTTGTTACGTCTTTTACAGGTTAATTCAATTTCAAAATGAATTGCTGCAAAGTTTCGTCTGGGCTAGCTGTCATCAAGAATTTGTTTCTGTCATTTTGAATTAAAATCCATTTGGATTTAAAACAGCACATGAATAAAACATTATTTTTTTCGAAAGTTGCTGAAAAAAAGAAGATAAATGCATTTTTTCGTAACGCTTTGATAACCTTTCGTATAGATCGACACAGACAAAAAGGCCCCCAATAGACATATAGGCCATACTTATTTTACCATTTACCCATTCGATTAGAGTGTACATTTTATTTCATATTATCTAAGACAGCTTAAAGGCAGGGGATCTCTTTTGCATGCCTAAAAATTAACATTGTGTAAATACAATGGCATTTAGAAGAAAATACCATCTGGGAACCTTTAGCAAAATATAGGAGCTAGAAACTCAGTTTTAGTGGAATTATACTGACCGTTAGACTCAGATTTGCATTTTCTTCTCGCGAGAAAAAAATTCCTACCGTAGACCGTACACTAAACGGCTATTGTTTTTCTGTTGCATTTTTTCAAATTCTAGGCAATCACTGACCCCCAGATTTCACAGACATGCCCTTCATCAATAGCCTAAGGGCACGGGTTATCTTTTCCTGGTCTGTGGGGATGTTTGCAAATGAGATCCACTGCCTTTAAAGAATAGACTGGGTACTTGCCCAGCAACTAAATTTTAATATCAACTATTTTCAAACTGTCTACGAACAGATGGTATCCCGTAAATGTCAATCTAGTACAGAAGAGAGTCGTTGAAAACAACAGAACACTTCGTGTGTTTTTCCGGGTGTTTTTACAAAACTTCTACACAATTCATAATGCTGACATACTAATGACACATAAATCAATATATGGGACAATGTTAATTGTTGATATTGCAACACAGGGGGGCGGTGATGGAAAATTCACTACTTTAAACTGCCAATCCTACAATTATAACATTTAAAGTAAACTATTCGCATATTATAATGCAAATGTGACATGTTTTCACAAGGAAACCAACGAAATGGGGAACTCTGACATGTCTAATGAAAGATAGTATACCCAGTTTGCTCAACCTGGAGTAAGTCGAAGACGCCACTCTTACACTTTCCTTCACCTATTCATCATCTTCTCCAACTTTAATTAACCCTTCCTATCTCTCTCTTTGACTAATCCTACATTAGATTCTCCTCTTACTCGTAATCCCCACACTTCCCAATAAGTCAGTTAGTAGTTACAGTTTCGCATGTGAAAAACAAAGGTCGTTGGTACGAAGCTTGTGTAAGGAGACATTTGAAAAACTGGATAGCTCAACGTGTAAGCAATGTTACAATCATGGATGTACATGTAGGGGATGCATATTTAGGAAAGTACAGGGGAATATATTCTTCTCATCAAAAATATATCAAAAAGCTATTGATGCAGCCCATCGCGTGAAGAATGAACGGGGAGAATGACTGCTCTCAGATGCCTCACGAGAAGAGCTATCCATTCTTCAAAGATATTAGGTATTCTGGGGTCATTTTGTTCTATCTACTACAACACGAACTGGCTAAAAGCATCCGATCGCGATGTTAATGAAGGATGCCTACATCATGTCATCACCAACACAATTAATATAGTTGTAACACGTAATTTGGGATGTAACGTTTGTACCAAAGACCCAACGATATAGATCATCAGCGCGCTTCAGCACGTTCAGTGGAAAGTCGGAGTCATCTGTGAATACGAAGATTCAATCTCCTCTAATCTTCACCTTAGGCAGACATTCAACCGTGTGAAGTGGTGTCACAACTCTACGTAGCATTGTGTGTCCAAAAAAATTATGTAAAGTGCATATGTCGTTTCTTGTTTGTAACAAACAGTGCTTAAATCATTTCATTTGGACTTATCGATTTAAATCCGAGAACGGTTTAACGTTTTATGATCCCGGACGCTTTACAATGTGTCTAAAAAATAATGTGCAAGTCAAAAGCGCCCTCTTTGGTAATGAGTAAAACATTTTTGTGACGTCAAGCTTACATCACCATCACGGGCATAGTCTTAGCTTTCAAATGCTGTTTGTTCTGTTCAGTTTGCTTCTTTTAATCCTGACATATGTTCAGTTAACAACGAAGAGGTAAAATCACAAATGTGCCACTTTTACTACAGTAGCGATACCACCAGGCCTCTTCCCGTAAAAGTGACACAACTGAGAGTCCACCGTTTTGTTGTTTACAAGATATCTCGTGATCAAAACAAGCAAATTGAACAGAACAAACAGCATTTGAAAGCTAAGACTTTGCCCTTGACGTTGACGTAAACATGTGTCACAGCAGTATTTTCTAACTGTCGAAGAGGGCGCTTTCACTTGAGCAATTTTTTGAGACGTGCTGCATCATGTCTCAAAAAATTGTGCAAGTAAAAACCGCCCTCTCAACGTCAAGGGCAAAGTCTTAGCTCTTACATGCTATTTGTTCTGTTCAATTTGCTTGTTTTAATCTCGAGATATGTTGTAAACAACAAAGGGGTGGAATCACAATAGTGTCACTTTTACAAGGGACTGTAGTAAAAGTGGCACAATTGTGATTTTACCCTTTCCTATTTAAATTAACATATCTCAGGATTAAGACAAGCCAATTCAACCAAACTAACGGTATTTGAAAGCTAAGACTATGCTCTTGACGTTGATGTAAACATCATGTCACAAGAGTATTTTCTCATTGCCAATTTTTTTTTTTGAGACACACTGTATAAGCTCATCTGATTTGGTGGCAGGAAAACGTCGTAGCCAATCGGGACAGACGCACTATCTGTCAGTTGTCCGGCAGACGGGCCCTACCAAATCTTCCCAGCAGAAGGACCTTAAAGGTAAATGACATGATTGGGGGTAGTCGTCACCTTGGGCTGAAACTACTCTAGAATCAAGTAAACTATGCAAGGATTCTCCTGTGAGAATGTTGTAGTCAAATGTTGACTCATTCTAAAATAAACAATGTCAATATCACTTGTAGCATGGAAACCTGCTGTGTGGCTCTCTATGGGGCTTATTTCTATCATCCCCGGAAAAAATTAAGATACTCCTATTACAACAAATTACAGACAAATCCTCCCAGGTGGGAGATCCACTCCCGCTAGTGTATAGTTGGTATATATTTCAACTCATTTGGTTCTTGAGGCATTTTCAAGTGTTCCCAATCATGTCACTAACCTTTAACCTTTAATTGCCTCTAACTTGAAAACCATTGGCTTTTTTCACATGAAATCCGTGTGATATTTCTAGATCCTTCCGTCAGTTTGTTAAGTACAAATGTTAAATAAGGCCATATTTCCCAAATTAGAGAAAATTTACTGTTAAGACCCTTCTGCCGGGAACATATGCTAGGGCCCTCGGACAACAGACCAGTGTAGGCAAAAGTAGATGCAAATATTCAACTTCCGTACCTCACATTCTCTTATTTGTTTTTACCGACAATCCTTTTTTCAACGAATAAAATTGTAGAGGTTCTTTCAAAGAAGTTTGAAAAAAAAAACATGGTACGATTAAAAAATTGGGCAAACATCGTAATTTTGTTCACTTTTCCAACTTACCCTTAATCTTCTGTGAGCTGGGTATCTCATCGATGATGCGCACATTGCGAGGTAGAGAATAGTAACTGTGAAAAGTGTAGTGACCTCTGTGTATCGCGCCATTTTTGCTTTCTTCCTGCAGGTGGCGGGAAAAACAAAACAATACAGACAGGCGATTAGACAATGACTGACATCTGCATACCATAAAGTAGTCACAAGTACATTACGGCTGATGGAAATTGACGTTCCAAACCACAGGATCATGAGGATGGGAATGAGTATTGAGTCAACGATATCATGCGTAATGACCTGGTTTTGAGCAGACGATTATTGTAGGTGTTAGCCCGCCAATTTTCGTAAACACCTTGCTTCGATGTGACATTATTTGGCAAGATCCATAACGTTGCTATATCCCTGGACGGAAGGCAACAAGGTGCAACACTTAATCTGATTGGCATTAATTCTTGCCACGCACAACTTTGACATCTGGGGAACAAATCACAGGTATTTTTTATTTCGACGTCGGATATGCGATGTACGCTGGTATTATAATTCTTTGATTTTTGAGCCGATTTTTTTTCTGCATTTCAAACAACGAAACAATATGATATTATAATCTGAATACGACACGAAGTAACATGCGAATTGAGAAACTATACAATGTCCGATAAACAGTAACAATAAGCAGTTGGTTACAGGTTCAATTTCAGTTGGGTCATTCTTTTTTCAGTTTTTAAATCGATCAGATCAACAGTATAGTGTAATCAAGTCATTTTTCTCAAGTCAAGTCAAGTCAAGTCAAGTCAACAAGTCAATAACATCAAAAATTGTGCCCCCCAAATAAACAACTCTGCACAGTCTTTGCTGCAGAATGCTTTCTCATCTGCAGCAGATGAGAAAACATTTATTCAGATGGCCGTTGAGTAAAAGAAAGGACGTCTAGAGGGTGCATATGGACCAAGAATGAATAGTTTTTTTTAAAATTTTACGAACAAAAACAAAAATTACCTCACTCACATAATTATGCATACATGTACCCCGGGGGGGGGGGGGGTTACTTGCCTAGTAAGGTAAACGGGAGTGTGCCGCTCGAATAGGTGACCTTTTCGCAAAAAATCCTTACACATGGGTATGGTTTCTGGGGGAAAAAAATCCTCAAACATGGGTCATGATTTTGAAATTTTCGATTTACACTAGACTATTTTCGCCATTCATGCGCTAAAATGCAAAAATGGCCACTTTTCGTGATAAATACCTTGATAATAGGTAACCGATTTTCCGCCAAAATGACCCTTAAAAAAGGGTCGGGTTTTTCGACTTCAGCGGCACACCCCCGTCCGGAACCAAATCTGACGTACCCCCCCCCCTCCCCCCGGGACATGTACATCAGTGTTGTAACCAAGTCATTTTTTCTCAAGTCAAGTCAAGTCAAGTCGCAAGTCATTCTGTCTCAAGTCAAGTCAAGTCACAAGTCATTTGCCCACAAGTAACGTCAAGTCGCAAGTCAGAAAAATTGGCGACTCGAGTTTGACTCGTGTTCAAGTCACCGACTCGAGTCAACAACTCTGCAAATCAAGCATTTGATTCTGATTATATTCTCTTCTGTGTAGGTGTCTTCTGTCAAGATTACAGAGAGTACAGCAAAATATGCAAAAATGTGACCCTGAATACTCTCTGTAAAACCTTTCATTGAGTAGCAATATTGTTTTACGTAAACGATACATTGACTTTGTTAAAAGTTACTGAATTAAATTCTTCGGTTGGAGATATTGTTGCAAGGGAAATAGCGAAAGAACTGCAGCACTGCTAGAAGACATCGTGTAAATATAGGCAGCTTGCTAGTATTTACGATTTTTTGGTAAAACAATGACACGGAAAATATAACGAATGAAAAGTGAACGAAATGAAAGAAGAAACGCACATGAAGTGAAGTGAATACGTAATACCTTAACCCGATACGTCCTGTAATAGAATAATGTCCTGCAGGTATATCTCCCAGAATATCCTCACATTGGAAGCACTTGGCTCTAAGTGCGATAGTTTGAAGATGGGCAAGAACGAGTCTGACCTGGCGTTATGGCAGTATTAGGAAGCGGCGTACATGTTGTTCAGTGTCGCATGGTTTCACAGAATTCACAAATGAACAACGACGACGAAAGAGAAACCCGAAACTTTCCGAGTAAACGCCGTTTGTTTCATTTTCTCTTTACCGCATTCATGGATCCCATAATCACTCCAACCGAAGGCCTAGACCCCCATCTTACAACACAACCTCTTCAGCGGGGAATAACAAATAAACAGAAGTATAAACGGTGAATCACCTCATTCTAACATCATATATCCATCCCGTTTCTTTTCCATCATGTGCATACAAATGACTTTTGGAAACAGGTGGGAATTCAACCTATACTGTATTCCAAATCAACTTCAGCCTACCTACACATTGACGCTTTCTAATCCCGGATGCTAAAATTAACTGGGAAGGTAATTATTCGCTTAATTCACTGTATTTGCCCTTTGATTCCGTGATAATGAGTATTTAGACTATTTATAACACCATTTCAATCAATAATATTACTGTAATAATGAGATGAATTTTTGTTAACATGGAAACGAAACTTATCATTCTTAACATTTTGGATGTATTTATCATGATCATGACTATGATATTGCTGACATAGTTCCGTAGACGCAAACGTCTGGAAGATCATGGAAAGCAAGTTATTAAATATAAATTCTTCAAAATAATACATTTCACACAGCCTGTTAAATCTTATTATATGAATTAGTACAGTAGGTTTATAATTTGAAATGAACCTGTGTCTTGTACTATATCAGCTAGAAAATCGGGTTTGTCCTTGTAAAACATGAGACACGCAAGATTCGATCTAAACGCTTTATCTTCCGCTGGGTAAAAGGTGGAGATTGCATACCGCATTTCTTTTCCGTGAAATGAAAAAGATTATTAACACTGTTAATGATTTCTGTATATGAAACATATATGAACAACAGCCAATCAAACTGTTCACGGCAAGTCTGCAACTCAACAAAATTAACACTGTCATCTAATTTATGAATTGCCATTTTCAATAGAAATATGTGTACATGGCTCTTAAAGGTATTGGCTAACATTTACCACAGTTAAAAAAAATCTGAGCTACATGATTCCCTATGCTACCATTGTCTTTGACAAGGTCTAAAAATGATGCCCTGAAAAAATTGTATTTCAAAATGATTATTTAGTGCTTTAAAAAAAGTGAAAATCGTAAGTTGATCGGATTCACCTGCCCATTTTCTCCCATAGACTTACTGTGTGTACACCTACGCTATTTAAACTCGCCCCGAGTTTTAATTATTTATTCATGCATAACTTGCCATTGGCAGTGTAACTTTCCAAACTTTTTCATTCTAGGGTGTTTATCTGTCCATATGAACACTATATGTAGTTCAGATATCAAAGTTTGACAATTTTTTAAATTGAAGCTCCACAATGTTAGCCTATCACTTTAAAGACTTGAGCCCCATACGAGAAATTGTTCAAACAACATTGTCTGGAAGACTGTTCCAGACCTAAGAAGCTGTATGGATGAAGCTGCTGTCCAGCTGATGAGTATTTGCAGTAATCGAAACACCATCATCGAGAATAGAAGTAGGCCCGGAAGTAGGCCTACTGGCACTGGTCACACGCCTCCTTTCTAGGGGCGAAGGGAGCATTTCATTAAAGGGAAGAGGATGATCACTGGTGACCAGTCCATACCTTATCTGGGGACGTGTGAGAGAGACCTCCCTGCCTTATCCCACTTCGCTACTCACATAGAATAAGCATGGACCTAGGGTCCATGGAATAAGAATGCAAAATTAGGGTTATTTTCAACGATTGCCAGCTATAGTGGTTCGAGAGTCAATGTATAGGTCCGTGGTTTGAGTCTTACTGGTACCAAATCTTCAGTCTTCTTCTTCTTCTTCTTTTTTTCTCTATTTTCAAATAGATTGGTAATGACGTTTATTCCGTCAGGCGAAACTTAAAAAATCCATCTTGCTCCAAAATATACCACCCAATTAGCCTATCTTCAAGATGCCTGTATACGAAAAAAAAATCGAAAAAAAATCCCCAATCTGTGCCTCCCCCCCAAAAAAAATACGCCTCTCGGAGTATCGCGAAAAAGGACGCCCTCTAATCACATCACCACTTGTCCCTACACTGTTTCCCAGAAACATCGCAAGATCAATGACATTCTTGTGGTTGTTCGTATTTCGTAAAGTACCTGACGGTAAAATATGAACTTCCGACAAGGAAATCTGACACATCAATGGTTTACCCATGGACCCTACGTCCATGGTTTAACTGAATGGTTCACCAAAAGGTGAGATCCTCCCCTGGTAACATTTTTCCCAAAGCTCTACTCCCAATTTCTCTGAATGTTTCAGATATTTGAGGCCTAGCATGCAGGTTTCTATGCCCCAGGTGCACAAACCTTGATTCTCCCGCCAAAAAAGTTCGAATTCTCAGACCGGTAGGGTTCATGCTCAGACGAAAGGAGGGGGGGGGGGAGTAGGATTAAGAAAATGTAGACGGAGGAAAGTAGAGAGGGAAGTATAGACCTACATTTAGTATACAAATTCAACCCTCGAGGTTTTTTTGTTATCCATGATATGTGCAGTGGCAGCCGCGTAATGACAGAAATAAGATACTCTTATAAATCGAGAATTTAAGAATGGAGCATCGAAATCGGAGGGTAACAGTCTTTGCACCCAGCTTGCATGACTTGAAATTCCCATTTTTATTAAAACGAAATCATACCAATTTTTTTGTAAATATGTTGCTGTCAGGCAAGATATTTAACTTGCTAGGGGTCGAATGAGTCTACATTCATATAAGCCTTCTATAAACAGATAAAATGGTCAAAACTGTGTTTTTGCTATGATCACGAATACTAACTACCGCAGTAGTATGGTACTGAACAGTATTTGCTCTGCATAAGCAAGAGTGAAAAACTTCGGGGTGTAAAAGTTTGAAACAAAATTTTCGAGACAAAAGAACTCCAATACCCTTTCTTTTATCAAAAAGTAACAGTTATTTCTGACATCAGCAGGAAATTAAAATTTGATGGAAACTATATGGAAGTACAATGACGAAATGTAAAAAAAACAGGGAAGGATTTCTCGCATCATGTTAAGAGCAGAGACTGCAAGATAATGAAAATGTAAACAGAGAAACCGATGACAAAAGAGTTTGGTTTTGAAAAAAGTTTAAATAGGTGAAGGAGTTAGAACGGAACAGTTTGTGAAACATTGAGGTATCACTGTGACCTCTTTAATGTAGTGAAATAAATACATTCAATCAATAGGCCTATATATACTTTTATGAGTGACAGGGTGAGAGTTACGAAAACCAGGTCCTCAAGTAGGCGCAGATACTTCTATTTCATCTCCACCTGACAACCCATCGCCTTCTTCACTCCTAGAACCCTTGGTATTATAAGGGACTTCTGCAATAGCTCTTTCTTTGTTCAAGATTTAAATTTCCCTGTGCACGTTTAATAACGTTGAAAGGTTCCCATCTAAAGGACAACACCAAAGAACTCCTATTTTCTGAGAGTTTTGGGGTGACCAGACGATAAACCGTCTTTCATTGAAGAATAATCATTTTCCCCTCCATCTGGAAATATTACACCATTTTCATCATGCGAAACGTGATATGATGAAACAGTTCATGTTTATATTAAGATATGCCCTTCCAGTTATATCTCGAGTATTAGATTCTGTTCGAGTTCGTCATTGTCAGTGACCGATAAAGGCGCTTCTAATTGACAACGCGATGATTAATAACCAGATGATAGAAAAGGTGTTACCAAACATATACGACCTTTAGGTACGATAAGAAGGCTTTCCTTGTAGGAATGTTTGTGCCCTGTGAGTTACGTTTCGTATTCTCCGTATTCATCACTATAATATACAATCAATAGTAAGCTCAAAGTACGACCATCCTAGCAAATAACCGCGTGTGTCACGCATTTTAAGTGTCTGTGGACATAAAGTGATTTTCCTGGTAAGATATGCAAAGCATATAAACATGAAACTCCTTATACAACAAGTTATACTTTAAAGCGATTATCATTTCATATTTGAGCGAGATAAAATAGTACAAATAAACACTATACGGTATTTAAAGGCATCGTATGACAGTTTAAAAAAAATGTGAGCTACATGATTCTCCATGCTACCAGTGTCTCTGATAAGGTCTAAACATGAAGCCCTAAAGAGATTAGAAAATGTGTGCTACATAATTCTCCATGCTACCAGTGTCTCTGATAAGGTCTAAAAATGAAGCCCTAAAGAGATTAGAAAATGTGTGCTACATGATTCTCCATGCTACCAGTGTCTCTGATAAGGTCTAAAAATCAAGCTCTGAAAAGATTACGTGTACACATTTAAACGTTCATCGGTGCTTTTAAAAGCGAAAATCATTGAGCGACAATTCCAGTTTCCCCCATAAACTGCTGTGTTGCAGATTTTTCGTCTGCTGGCAAAAATTCACGTGCCGATCTTTTATCTGTACATATTTTATGAGTGACAGCATAACTGTCTGAAATTTTGTGTACTAGGGTGCTAATTTGTCCATTCAGACACTGTCAGCTAGCAAAGTTTGACAATTTTTAAAATGGGGCTTATAATAGTGTCTTCAAAATTTGCGTTGCATACTTCAAATGTCCAAGCTTATTCCCAAATGAAATCATTTCTGGGTGATTCTTTGAGCTACTGTCAATATTACGTTGTGTCTGTTGTTTTGTTTCCATTATCATTCATATCAGCCTCTCGTATTATCACACATTTTTGGTTTGTTTGCTAAGATACATATCCATTCATAACACGTTTATACATCCAGCCAGGGTAGCGAGGGTAGCCGCCCTCTCTTTTTATTATGCACCCCGCGTTTGGCACATTTCCACTTTTCAGTAACAGTCTGAACAATCGTCATACTGTTCTGCGAACTACTTCCTAATTGTGTTAACTGTAAATGTACAGATAATTGCTTCCCACCGAATTGTTGTAAATAGGTTAAGTCATCAATTAAAGTTAAGTTAAAGTTCAGAAAAAAATGACATTGTGAGTATTGTGAGAATAATGGTACATGATGATAAAGAAAGCCTAAATAAGGGGTATACTGTGCGACACATACCTTCAGCAAAACCCTGTCAATTAGTAAATTTCTGTTAAAAAGGGCATAAATTAATACGGCGCGATTAACACGCGTCGGGCAACATGCATCGGTCACGTCAGGTCAGCTCAAGGCCAGCACACGTGGGATCCGATTGGTTGGGCAGGACTGACAGTTAGTTGCCGGCTACGTCTTCCTTTAAACAATCAAAGCTCTTCATTTTCACAACTATTGATAAGTATGTCACTTGTATCATTGTTCGTTCATGTAAATAATGACCGGAGAGGTAGTGAATTTTGGAGAACAAAAAAAAATCTTGTGAAAAAAGAAGGGTTCGAGAATAAAATGTAGCTCTCCACTGAAACTCGTGCCATACTATAATGTCAATAAAAATGATTGTTTCCAATCACGCTATTTCTCTTTAAATATCGCAGAGCTCGAAAGTGATTACGTTGTTTGCTAACAGACTTATATTGAAGTGACATTGAGATAAATTGAATATTAAGTTCTATTATATGGTAGTACCACTCGCTGATGACTGGGTGATATTAGAAATCATGCAATCATGTCATAGAAATAACAGGTTTTTGCTGATACAATCTAATTGAAATACGAGATTATACAGAAGATGTTTCGTCGGGGAAGAAATCGCGTTAAACACAAAAAAATTGTACAACATGAAAGTGCTGTGAACCATCATTTTGCATTATCATCACCATTTAAATCCCTGGCAGTCAACCAGACAAAGTGAACATTTTTTTTCACCCAAAAAACTGGCGAGGTCCCTCTTTGTAGGCGTGACGTGAAGGACCTGGATAACAGATTCAAAGAGATAAAGAAGCAATGACCTTCGTTCAATGTTTTGTGAAATTCTCTGGGAACATCAGAGCTACATATGTGATGCGGTTACTTGTTTCACTTCCGCTAAATATTTTCTTCATTGAGTAACAAGAAATTCAACAATCGAAGACATCTTGATGTATACTGTTTTGATTATGTTATTTCAGCGTTATGCGTAGTATATGTGTACATATAAGGTCATAAATACGTTGTTGATCATGACTATGTTGTCATTACAATGTATATGATAATAAAAGTGACACACAAGACACAAACGCACACACATACGTATACGGTGTGCAATTTCAGGTGTGTGTGCGCACGTGTTTTGTGTACTGTGGAGTTTACACATAACTACAAAACTAAGAGATTCAGTCATTTAAGGAGCTAGTGGCAATTATTTAGTGACGAGTTGATCTCCAAGTATGATATTAGAATACCTTTTAAAGCAATTACAACAAGACTTGAGATGGAAGAGCTCCTCTTGGGTGTGTGTAAACACACACACACACACACACACACACACACACACACACACACACACACACACACACACACACACACACACACACACACACACACCACCCACCACACACACACACACACACACACACACACACACACACACACACACACACACACACACACACACACACACACACACACACACACACACACACACACACACACACACACTCGAAACAACGCCGGTACGTAATACTTTCCCCTAATGACAGAAAAACCAGTGTTTTACCATGGAGGTAGAAAGAGACCTCCATGGTTTTACTAATGATGCAATGATTCAATATGAAAACAAATTGTTCATTCACCGTGATTACGTGCAATTACTTCATCGATCATTACGATTCAAAAGGCGTTTCTGTCTCAGCTTATGGAAGGAATTACTAAGTTATCCTCAGCTGCACCTAAACCGACAGAATCACTACGACTGCATGCGCCAAAACAACTCGTCGGATTCCTATTGTGCCCCACCCTAAGGGAATTGTTACCTATGCCCCTGGGCGTGTATAAATGTGTCAGGTGAGGTCATTATTGGACCCTCTCTTTCATTACGGGAACCGATATACATGTATTTGCTCACCTTTGTTGACACAGAAAACATAAAAATGGTGAATGGGGGACAGATGATTTGACATACACGTGAAACCCGTCGAAGGTATAGTCTCCTTCGGAGTCCTACTCCTGTCTGTTATATTTATAAAGTTACAAGCATTATACTGAAATGGTGTAAAAAGGAAAATTCTGTAAACGAGTCGCGCGCGCGCATGTATGTATGTATATATGTGTGTGCGTGTGTGTGTGTGTGTGTGTGTGTGTGTGTGTTCGTGCGCACGTTCGTTGAATATAATTTCTTGAAGACTTTTTTTCGTAGATCATGCATTATTTTTTATTTTAGTACATGCGGAAATTTAACATTGACAACGTCACTCGCATGAGTTTGTTTGACAAGCCAATGGTGATATTAGATTTTACAGAAAATTGATTCTTTTTCCATGTCTCCAGAAGAGGATTTATTCACATTCAAAATTTCAAATTTACAATTGAAATTTCCTGAAGAAGAAGCATGAATTAAATTAGGATTGATAATATCGTGTTTATACGGTCCCATCCAGAGTAACCGGTTCTAGGACTACACCTCCGGAGAACAACTCCCCCCGAGACGACTCCCCAGAGGACAACTTCAACTTAGTTGTCCTCTGGGGAGTTTTCCTCAAGGAAGTTGTCCTCCAAGAGAGTTGTTCTCTGACGGAGTTGTCCTCTAGAAAGTTGTCCTCCGGAAGAGATGTCCTCTGGGGAGACGTCCTCCGGTGGAGTTGTCAGGAGGGGATCCCAAGGGAATTGTCCTCCGGGTTAATTTTCCTGATACGATAGTATACAGTATGTCTTACAAGTATACGTGGATTACGCTTATCAAAATATCATACAGAAAATCAATGTTGGGAAAGACATAATACATAAATAACGTATTAATTACTTCATGACAATCGACATGGGAATGGTGGTTCAAAATGAATGCAACAGCATATCCCTACAGGCAGACAGAATGCAACAATGTCATCCAAATATGTGGACGTACAATGGAATCAATACATGATTTATTGCATCAGAAAGAAAACGATATGCCCAAACTCATACATTTACAGGGTAATTGCATGATTTGGAAACAGTTCTCAATTTGAAGTAATAGTTATTGGTTTTGTGAATGTTGTAGAATGTCGTTGATGCCGATCAATTAGTATTGATCAATTTGCTTTTCTTTCCAACCATTCTACCCAAACTTGCCTGCATCGGGTAGCAGATGACTGGTATGAATCTTTTAATGATAACGAACTTGTGACCGCATGCTTTCTTGACATATCAAAATGCTTTGATAGTATTGATACAGATTTCTTTACTTATGAAACTAAAATACTATGGCATAAAGGACCGTGAACATGATTGGTTTTCTAGTTATTTGCACGATCGCAGTCAAGCCGTTTTTTGTCACGGATCTCTTTCTAGTTTCCTTAATGTCACGATTGGCGTACCACAAGGTAGCATTCTCGCGCCAATTTTATTTTTTATTATACATGAATGATATATCCCAAAACCTTAAATATTCGTCTTGTAATGTTTACGCCGACGACGTAGTTATTTACACCTCTAGTCGTGACATTAAAGAAGCAACGTCACTATTACAATCCGACTTAAACTCACTGTATTTATGGTACAATAAGAATAAATTAAAGATTAATGCTGATAAAACTAAGGTCATGGTACTGAGTCCATCCAAGATTTTGAATAATGAAATATTTATCGATAAGGTTCAAATTGAGCAAGTACACAAAATCCGATATCTAGGTGTTATTATTGATGAAAAGCTGCAATGGGATGATCATATTAAGCAATTAACCAAGTCAATAGGGTATAAGATTTTTTTCTCTACGTAAAATGGCCAATTTTATGAACAAAGATATACTTAACATGTTGTATTTGTCGTTGGTACAACCATGCATTGATTACCCTTGTTCTGTTTGGGGTCAGTTGTTCGCGCAAATATATTGATACATTGTTTCGTTTACAAAAGAGAGCTGCACGGGTGATTACGGGGAATTTTGACTTTATTAACCACAGGGGAATTAACATAGTTAAAGAGTTACGATGGAAATCTTTTGAAGAAAGACATGACTACTTCATTGCCACCTTAATGTTTAAATGTATTCACGGATTGGCGCCAACTCACATGGTAAATGAAATAGAAATGGTTTGCGATAGACACGACCATAACACACGTTCTGCTGATTCACTAAACGTGGTTGTACCCAAGCCTAACATCGAATGTTTTAAAAGAAGTTTTCGTTTTACAGGAGGTAACGTGTGGAACGCTTTACCTCTTTACCTACAGAATGTACACACAATCGGAAGTTTTAAACGAATGTACAAACTACTTTTCTTCACGTAACTATGGATGATAAATTTTGAACACTGTAACCATTTCAGCTGCATTTCTCACATTTACCCTAATTTTCTTAGCTGTTCTTTTTTTCTGTTTTGGTTTCTACCACCATTTATTTTCTATTGCAATGTTAGGAATCCCTTCTGCAAACCTACATGGTGTGCACGCTTTGAGTGCGCTTTCTGTTATTTGTGCTTCATTGAGCGTAGTTGTGCGCATATATCTATCTGATTGCATATGTGTGGATGTGATTGTCTATGTGTCTGTGGTAACATGTATTGTGTACGTATGTATGTGATATGTCTGTGCGTTTCGAGTGGAGAGAGGTGGTGTGCTATGTGAGATAGAGGAGGTAGTGGAAGGGATGGGGAGAGAGTGGGGGAAGGACTGTTTGGGTATGGGATTTTTTTTCTGTGCAATGGGATTTATATGCTGTTTAGCTGTAATTAGTGTGAGTTTGCAATGCCGTTGTATTTTCGGTGTGTGCTCTTTTAATAGTGTGTTTTGAGATTGATTTTCTTTGACCATCTGATCAATGTTTGCAATTCAGGGTTTCCTTACATTATTCAATTTTTAATTTTCAATTTTAACTTCAGAATAATAAATCTATCTTCTTACATTCGATTAATTTTGTTGCAGCTGGTCTGGATTGTTCTTCTTAACTATTTTAAATATGTACATATATTTTTATCTGTGAGCAGGACCTTGTTGCAAAACAGTTATTACTGAACAAGCCATCGTGTTTAAATATGTTTCAATAAATAAATAAATAAATAAATAAATAAATAAATAAATAGATAAACTACTACTACTACTACTACTACTACTACTACTACTACTACTACTACTACTTATACTACTACTACTACTAATTCTAGAACCAACTAGAACATGGTAGATGTGGGTATACATTTGTAGACTAGGTCTGTGCGACGGTGTGTCAAAGACCACCTCATCAAGCACAGATTCTCTGTTGTTGACAGTGTGTCGGCGAGTCGTTTGTTATCGTGTTTATTCGCTTTATTATGAGTACTAATTTTACCTTGAATTCGAGTAGGATATGTCTTCGGGATGATTGTACTGCGTAACATGATTTGTCAAAATGTCGATATAATGAGTATAAAATGAAAGCTACGAGCGACGTGCCAGCCTTGGATTTTCCCAGTTGTCTTCTTTTCTTTTCATTGATCATGAAATGATCACAGAAGAGACACATAGGCCTACCGTCTGTTTCACCTTCAGCTCAAGCTGAAAAAAAGAACCGTCTTTTGTCATTCTTATCGTTTGAGCTCGTGCGCACTAGTATGCGGTATGTTAAGCACAATACTAAATTCTAAACTTGACGAACAAAAAAAAAATCGCTTCATGTATGCATATTTTTGGCAATATGAAATTTACAGGTGGATTTACATCTATTCAAATGCCTAGGAAATGGCAGTGAAATAATGCATATTGATAACAATTCACGATTTAACAAAACGAAGACGTGCATCATGTTATCATAACTCCTGTAATACTAATTTATACTATGTCTCAATAAAGAATCTGTGGCATATCTTAAGTGGGTTCTATGACATTTGCTTCGGCGACAATTGCTCCGATACCGACCCTCCCTACTCAAAAGTATTACAACATACACTATTATGCATGCATTTTGAGTTGAAGGGGTCTTTCTATAATGACGTCCTAATGAAGTTTGTAATGGGAAAATAACAAATCATTTGAAAAGATATCAATGGACAATCTTTTTCCTTTCTTCTCCAAGACATCCAAGACAGATGGAGATTTCAATATTGCAGTGCGTCAGATGGTCCAACGCAGATAGGGGACTAGATAGACCAGTAAACACGGTGGGGTGTTTACTCACACTACTAGCGCATGTAACTGCGGTCTTCAACTTTCCCTGTGAAACCGGTTTTGATCGGTTTGGAAGAACCTGTTGGGAAACAAAAACTTAGTGTCAGATGTGTTTCCGTGTTTTTGTTTTTATTTTCTTATTATTCCTCTGACGTGTCTTAGAAAGAAGACAGCCACGCCGTCAAGAGAAGGAGCAGATCCTATCTTCATAAGTATTAGGATAAGAGGATAAGGGCTACTTATTATAAATGATGATGACTTCTCTCCAGCATTATTATATCAATGTACTAAAAGGTGCGGCATTCAGCAAACTTTTAGGAGCTTTGCAGATCTTAAACCGCGCTTATAGAATTGAGAAATAAGAAGAATTCTACAACTTTTCTTGAAATATGGGCGTGTCTCCTTTAATCACTATTCTATTGAAGATAGGGCGATGCTTTTTCTTTTGCGGCGCGGTATCGTCTTCTATTCTGTAGACGTTGTCCAGTGGACAGCATTTATGGTTTTTTGTTTCCCGAGTTCGTTTTCAAGCGATCAAAATCGTTTCACGGGAAATATACAACCAAATTACGATACTAGTGTGAATTAACACCCCACCCTACAGGGAGGCGAAAAAAGGTTTAATTTTATGTTCCAGCCCCTCTGCCGTGGGTGCGACTGCATTTGATAATCTCTCCGCCTTGGAGAAGGAAGGAAAAAACATAGTTTATTGATTTCTTTTTAAATGATTTGTTATTTTCCAATAATAAACTTCATTAGCACGTCATTATAGAAAGACCCCCTCAACACAAAATGCATGCGTTGTAGTGTATGTTGCAATTTTTGAGTAGGGAGGGTATAAGCATACACTAACTCTTACTCCAACCCTAAGCCTACCCGTAAGCCTATCCCAACACCTAAACCTAACCCGAACCCTATAACCCTATTCTGATCTGGAAACCCGATGACAACCCCAACCCAGACTTGTAGTGTGAGTTCCGGACCTGGGTACGGGTACGGGTACGGGTACGGGTACGGGTACGGGTATACGGGTACGGGTACAGGTACGGTACTACAAGTCTGCTCTTACCCCACCCCTTTGTTTTCTGAGATATCTCTGGAGCAACTGTTGTCGGCGCAAAATGTCGTGTCACCCTCGTGCGATGGAACCCACGTCATACCTCCTACTGTTGAATGGATTACAATCCCAAACATGAGTCATCGATTAATCTCGGTGGTCATGCAGGTAATCAGTAGGTCACGGGTTCGATCCTCACTGAAGCATTATAAGGAAATGCTTTAGACGATTGTTTTGACGCACACGACCCACTGCATAGAATAATCGACTTATCATTCACCTCAGTAATGGTTGGTCAGACCTCCATGATAAAATTAGTGTGAACCCAGCCGCGACAGGATTTGTTTGACCACGCAATAACTACAATGCGTGCTTAGATTCTGACTTATTAAAGGGCATTACAGATGACGAATATGATGAAGACTTAAAAACATCTGAGTACAATCATCATGATCATAAAAAGGAAATGTAAATAGTTTGGTCACATTATAAGGAAAAACGGATTTCAGAGAATGCGATTAGAAGGAAAATAGATGGAAAGGGAGGACGAGAGAGACACAACGAACTCGGTGGATGGACAATATCGAGGAATGGACACATTTGAGTTATGGTGAATGCATCAGAAAGGCACATGATCGGGAAATGTGGCGGTCCAGCAAACCTGCTGGAAGCAGATGGCACTTGAAGAAGAAGAAAAGTCATTGACATAATTAAGAAAAAAAATGTGTCAAGGACAAAATAAGTTGAACATATACCAATGTAAACACCAGCTAGGGTGTATCTCCTGGGTGGGAGAATTTGTCTTGAATTTGGTTACTTGTGGAGAAACAAACGTTATTTATACACCAGCATTGAATTAATCTGGTGCCCTGTGAGAAGTTGATCCCCTACAAAACTACACAACAAATTCGCCTGTCACAATGAGTACCGATGGTGATTGTTTTAAAAGCAATAAAAAATTGACCGTGAAATTTAGATAGCAGAAGCCTTGAACAGTGGACTTGATTATGGGGTACTTTTATCCCAAAGTAAGGACTTCTTCCAATCCTGATTTTTCTCATCACAAGTTGTAAACTGAGAAGAGTGATCTTGCAGCGTACAGTCCTTGAAGCCTATACAGCGTACTTTACTACTTAATTGATAAGGATGAACCCGGATCTTGAACAAGTATGATACGTTATGGAGGCCATTGTGCCTTATCAAAAGTGTCATACATATCTTGCATCGTCATGGTTGAGGTAAAACTAGTCAAGGAAACACGAAGAAAAACTATTAAAAAAACCGACAGAATTATGGGTTGATCTGCCTGTGACTATAGATATCTGCTCGAGTTAAGTCATTGTCCTTCACAACTGAAGAGAGTGCTGTATTAAGAAATAGTGTTGTAGACATCAACTTTGAAAAATCCTTAAATATATGGATTGATTCATCTAACAATAATTAGGATTAACATTTTTCTTAAACATACAAGCTAACATCGTGGAACTCCAATTAAAAAAAAACTATCAAACTTTGATATCTGAGCTACAAAGTAGTGTTTGAATGGACAAATAAACATCCTAGCATACATAAGTTTGGAAAGTTATGCTGGCACTGGCATCGTATGCATGAATAAACATTTATTACTACGGCTGAGTATAAATTAATCAGACTTATAACACAGTAGTCTTTGGGCGGAAATAGACAAGTTCAAGAGAAGTTCACATTAAATACAGTACATTTTCACTAAATGATCACTTACAATTTTTTTTCAGGGGTTTATTTTTAGACCTTATCAAAGACACTTCGAGCATGGAGGATTATGTAGCTCACAATTTTTTGGCTTTAAAAATCAGGGATTGATTGGAGAAGATCGGAACTAACATTCCGGGATTAACATTCTTCTTAATTTAATCATGTCCGCAGAATGTGGGTTTTGACCAACATCTCCTAAAAATAATTGTCTTCAATAGCATCATCATTGCTCTAATTGATTAATCTTCTTTGCCACAGATTAAAAGCTATAGTCATGAGTGCTTCATTAAGTTCGAATTGAATCCCTCTACTTCCTTCCTCGTGACATGAATTAAGATTGACTCAAACCCTTTCAAAAAACACAATCAAACACGTGATCAAAGTCTTTCCTCCTGTTAGCTGTTCAATAATATAAACATATCTACATGTATATTTTGGGTTAGGTCTGATGAACCTTTCTCGATTTCCGTAAGTAATTACGCGCCTGCAACCAAGACGTTACATGATGGCGGGTGCGTAGATCTCCACGAGCTTTTTCTTCACAGATGATTCCAAGTCATAGTTTATACTGAATCAGACAGAAGTACAGAATACGTATCAATTTCATGTTTCCATCTGAATAATTAAATAATTAAAAGACAGGGTATCTCTGTTGCATGCCTTAAAAATTATAGAATTATTGGCAAAGTATAAGGGGTAGAAAGTAATTCGGTTGGAATTATAGTGACCGTTAATTTTGAAATGAATGAAAGTGTCACAGATACCTCTAGTTTACTTTCAAACCAGTACAGTGCATGGGTGCTCATCGTGTATGATTATGAAATTTATTTACAATTGTACCATATGCATTCATGAACATGACAAATTTTTGGCATAAATGTCATGCAGATTATTATTCATAGACTAATGTATGAATACTGAATTAATATTACTACACTGAGTCAGTTCAGTGAGCTTCACACAAAGACTAGCTGACAGTGTTCGGTTCATTTTTTCAAATTCTAGGTAATTACTGATCTTCAGATTTCACAGACACCTCCTTCATAAATAGCCTAAGGACATGAGTGATGTCTTGTTATGCTGCTGGATGGGTGCAAACGAGATTCACTGCCTTTAACGTAAACTTCTCGCCATATAGATGAGACCTCCACGCTCTAACCTGTACATATCCCAACGTGAACGCAATTGACTTTTACATCCCTACCTTGGGCGTAACATTGTGTGTGCGTGAAGTAACACATATCGATAACAGTTTATGAAACAAAGTATCAAGTTTTAATGAAAAGTAAACGTCTGTACCAAGCCCCCCTTCGGGACATCGAGATGGAAGTCAACATTGGCATGTTAAAAATACCCTACAAGCTTTATATATATCTTCTGCATTATACGACTAAAATCTGTTCTGGTATTTTTTAAAGTATTTAATTTCGTTTGATGCCGTCGAGTCTCGTACAAAGCTTAAAATCTGCGCGGTTAAATCAACTAGACCACACCGACGGAGCGAACAAATCACTTTCTCCAGCAATCCCCACCCATCGTGTGGATCGCAATCACATTCTGTTCCACCCCTGAATTTGGTGATTAAATATCGTCAGAAGCAATGAAGCAGAAATGCGAAACACTTTTTTCATTAATTCATTCCAACTGAATCGATGAAGATAAGTAGAGTTATTTTTAGATGACTACTAAGTGTCTTGTCGATTTAGGCTTGCCAGCTGATAGCTTTCACAAAGAACAGCACGATTCAGAGACGTACTCATTTGTCCAAAGCCTGAAACGTGCAAAAGTAGATGTTCCAAATGCTTGTCAGATGTTGAAAAGAGGCGTCTTAATTACCTAAGGACAAAACACACTAACAGGACTCAAATCGCCATCTTTGGCAAGAGAGTGTTCATCCCCATCCACAAAGCCACCATGACTCAACAAAAACAAACGATGATAATGACATAACAAAAGTTGATATATCTGAATTATTGTTTGGCACCTTTAGATATACATGTATTTAAAAGTCGCGTTTCTGTTGCCAAGCTGTGAACATCTCCCTATGCCAGACCTTCGACACCCTGTGTTTGAAGCTCCTTGATTATCGCAACTTTACCTCGGTGTCTTCCATGTGATTGTGCAAGTCATCTTGTAAAATCGATTGTCTTTTAATTGTCCTTCAGTCTCCCCTGCTCAAAGTCTTTTGTTTATTTTCACGAATTTCATGACCTTCATAAAGTCTTATCCATGACAACTATATGTTTTCTGTGTGGCTTCATAATTATTTCAAGTTCAATCCAATCGTGTAAAATTCATCTTGGTCCTTTACAGTGATCACATCAGCTTTATCTAAATTCCTCCAATCTCTTCCAAAATTACTTTAATGCACTATTCGACTTTTCATTTCATAAGGATTTTCCTTGCCAATCGTACAATCAAATGCAACATTTTCCAAGTGTCTCCACTCTTACTTTACACCTATCACTTTCAATGTGGTTGTTATTTTTGTAAACCTAATAAGTGATCCACCCATCTTCAGCTCCAAGCTCGAAATCATCTGCTGCCAAGCAGCTGTTGACTGTGAAGGCGAGCATTTCCCCATTTATTTCGATGTCGAATACAATTGTTGAATGAAAAAGGATAAGTGTGAATCTCCCCACCTTGAACTCTCATTTGTTTTTTCCTACATGCATGATCTATCGTAGTGTTATATTTCACAGATATATCGTATACTCCAAAGATACATTAAAGGTTTATGATATGATTGGGAACACTTGTATGCCTCAAGAACCAAATGAGTTGAAACATATACCAACTATTCACCAGCTGGAAGGATTTGTCTTCACTTTATTTACTTAAAGAGAATCAAGCATGAACACACCAATATTTTATTTCTCTCTAGGCCCGTACGTATCAGATTTGCCTGCCACAATGGATATTGACAGTAGTTATTTTTGAATGAGTCAACGTTTTACTACTAGATTTTCACACCAGAATCCTTTGCATAGTTTACTTGATTCTAGAATAGTTTCAGCCCTAGTTGAGGACTACCCCAATCATGCTATTTACCTGTGCGCGGAAAATTCTCTTTGTTTTCAGTGTTAAGTGCATAATTACCACCTGAATATGAGGGTATAAAATATGTTGTATAACTGTTTCTCTTTTAATTTCCTTCTTTTACGAATTGTTTGAATACTATAGTGTACGAATATAGTTTAGTATTTCCAAAATTTACTTTGGCATTTATGTGCTATCTAGCTCGTAAACTTTCTCTTCGAGGAAATTTAGGGAAATGTCACATTTAGATCGTAAAGCAAACTGGTCTTTGCGATGACAGAATGTAACATTTGTTTCAAAACTGACAAGGGAAATACCTCCAACCACGCACTGATGAAATCATACAGCGAGTGAATTTTATGTCATCTCAGAGGCTTGTGATGTATAAGTATGCGTACAAATCATATGTGCTATTTCAATGAAATATTAGATGAAGCAAGTGTGAGAATAGATAAGCAAATTACCACATTTCGTCCGCAGGTGTTTGTATAATTTAATCCTCTCAAACTTGGAAATAAAGTCAAAGTCAAGGTCTTAAATCCTTCCTTGTCCATTTCATACATTACTCTACTTTCTTGCTTGAATCTGGAAATCACTTTTTCCCTTAAATGTTCCCACATTTGCCACATGAAGACGTACTTGAAGTTGTTTCTAAATGAATTCAACGAGTCACACGCTTACATGTATCTCCTATAACCCACAAACACAAGTTCCACAAACAAATCGTATAGGCCTACACTTAAACTGCCAGTAGAATGATCCTACACAACATAAACAACAACCTTGCATCAGTATGTTGTCACATCCCGTAAAACTGGTTGAGCCACCAGAGACACTAAATAAAGAATTTCAAGATGATTAACCATAATCCGGATCGGTCAATTGTATAATAGAATTACGTCAAACTATGATAGTTCATTATCATGATTATGCACGTCATATACTGTCAGATTTGATTTAGCACCGTTCCCGGGTGACTAAACTCCCTGCTATATTCATAATAGGATGTTAAATCATAATTTTACGGTTTTGTATTCGATGACAAACTTTTGGATTTTGTTTGATTACACATTTCACACAATAAGCCGTTATTTCCCTCCATGGGATCAAGGCAATATGGATTTGATTAAATATCGGATAAACAGTTAAACACTGCATCAGGGCGAAGGCCAGAGTGCAGCTTTATGACACGCGAGGGAAAAAATTCGGTCATGAGAGACATGAAAGTCATACATGTCACGAATTGAGAGATATTTTGATACACTTTGTTATGTTCTTACAACAATGTTCGAACCTCATCGGATGAAGTGCATAGGGACAAAAAAAGTTGTCAACTCATACCATAATAAGTAACGACATAATGCATTATGAATATTTGAAACGTCACAAAATAAGAAAACATTAGTAAAGGAACATATAATACTTTCGAACAAACTCATTGGATACAGTATGGTATCAAATAATGATAATTAACTAAAGGATGAAACATAAATTGATGTAGATGAATATCAGATAGAAATTAATAACAGTTTGAGTGAATTGACTATCTAAATGCCCTTCCTTCCGGAATCAATTTGACTCACACGCTGATATTTTTTTTAGCAGTTAGTAGTGCTTTGTGAATTTAAAAACAATTCTAGATAATTACTGATTTTATATTTCACAGACATGACCTTCCCAAGTATAGCCTAACGGCTAGAGTAGTGTTTTGTTGTGTTTCTGGAAGTCTGCGAAGGGATCATGTAACTTTGAAGACTATTCCTGCTTATTGAAGCGGATATAGAGTACTGGTTGATGATAGGAAATCTTTCATCAAAATTCCACATTTCATTGGTTTCCAGGTGAAAGTATATTACATTTGCATTATAATGTGGGACTAATTGACTTCTATGTAATAAATAGCTATAGATTTGGCAGTTTGAACAGGTGAAGTTTCCACTTAAGTACCCCTCAGTTGCAATTTCAACAATAAACATCGTCCCACATATTGATTTCTGTGTTAGTACTTTGTCAGCAGTAGGGATTTGTGTAAAAAACGAAGTGTTCTGTTGTTTCTACTACTCTCTCCAGTACTAAAGTGACATTTTCAGAATAAAAATCTGTTCACAGAAGGTTTGAAAACAGTTGATATTAAAATTATGTTGTTCTGCAAGTACTTAGTCTTATCTTTAACAGCGTAAAATAATGTGCATCTGCAAGACTGTGTTTCATATCTTGACCCCCAGATGGATTGGAATCGAAGTTAGAAAAAAAAGACTTGGTTTAGATTTCCCCCAATCTAATACTGTATAAAAACGCGGGAAATAATGGCATTGTGGTTCGAACTGGGTCAATGACCAGCCATGTATTACATACCACACTCACCACGTGATCTTGAATTCATAAACACCCCCAATGGGGTCAAAATGTGATATATTTGGGAGCTTATTAATTTATCGCAACGGTCTGTTCTCTCTCGATGGCAATATCAGAAATAATTTGACGGCTGAAAATGAACATATCGGAAAGATTAATACCCTACCGTCTGACATGACTGGGTGCCTCCAGACGCCCATTAGTACACGGTTAAAAAATTAGCGCCTGCGCTATCAATGTAGGTCAAACTGGTTCGATAAAAGGAAAGGAGAGACATTGTGTTTTGAACAATTCGCAACTAAACTTTCTTATCAAAATCGTATGTTTGAAATCAAACTGTCCTTCCAATTTCAAATACTATGTGTAAGTTTGCAGGCACGACCCCATGTTATGTATTAAGTTGAACAATTTTTAAAAAATTCACGAATAATATTTCTTATCAAAATCGTTCTTTGAAATTGAATGTTTGAAATTAAACTGTCCTGTCAATTCCTGTGTGTAAGTTTGTGGGCATGACCTGATGTTGTGTATTAGGTGAACAATTCTTGAACACTTCACGACTAAACTTTCTAATCAAAATCGTTCTTTGAAATTGTATGTTTGAAATTAAACTGTCCTTCCAATTTCGAATACTGTGTGTAAGTCTGTAGGCCTGGCCCGATGTTATGCATTAAATATTGTTTCGTCTGTGACTCTCACAAAAGAATCCGTTTGGAGCAAATTTGCTGTATCAAAAGACTGACCTCAAAATAAACGAGCTGTAACAATTAAGATTGATACGATAGCACGTGTGTCAAGTTTGATTTGAATCGTTTCTTTATCAACAATTTAATACTTAATTACTTTTACTTGTATAATTCATGGTCAAAGTGAAATTATGTCGGATTATAACTCAAGTTTGCAGAATGTAATTGTTGCATGCGTGTTGATTTTATTTTGAACACCGCAATTAAACAAAAAA
>JZLH01S0538648.1:100472-131792 GCA_001188425.1 Eucidaris tribuloides
TTCTAGCATTTGGATTTTTAGAGATAGGCGAAAAAAAATAATACCTTTTGGGGAAGGTTGTGCACATAACTAAAAACAAAAACAAACAATCAACTGTTTGGTGTATAACAATGTCTCCATCAGAGCTACATGATTCCCCGTGCTACCAGTGTCTCTGATAAGGTCTAAAATGAAGCCCTGAAAAATTGTAGTTCAAAACGATGATTAAGTGCTTTTAAAAGTGAAAATCATTAATGACCTTTCCACTTTATCCCCATAGACTGCTGTGTTCCAGAATTTTCGTCAATTGACAAAAATTCATGTGCCGATTTTCACCTGTACATATTTTACAAGTGACTGTCTGAATTTGTGTGTGCTATAGTGTGTGTATGTCTTTAATATGTCTAGAGTTTAGCCCAGCAGCAACGTAACTGTTGAACAGGCCTAGGTCTTACTTAGATCACATGATACAATTTAACTTCTTTCTTATATTCCGGTAATTTGTCGTGTTGCTTTATAACTCAAAATTTAGCCAGAGTTCATTTGAGCCACGGTGCTTAACAAGAGCAGTATCTTCATTGCCTTCAAAATAAAAAAAAGATGATTATGTATCCGGCTTATCCCTACGTATACACGGACGTCAACGATGTGAAAGATCGGGGTCATTGATCTCGTCCATACTAGCTCAGTCTATAAGGACTACGGATATTTTTTTTTCAAATTGAGTGACAGTTGTTCAGGGTGATCCTTATCAAAGTGCAAACACTCGCGGTCGCAATTCAGGATACACCTGCGTAAAGGTCTAAAATAGTTTGGGACCTGTTTGGGGGAGCATCCCTCAGGCCGAGGACGCTATTAATTCACACCTGTAACATGCCCATCCACCTCATACCTTTAAAGGCAGGCGTCTCGTAAACATGCCTAAAATTAAAATTGTGTAAATACACTGATGTATATATGAAAACAAAAAACTTCGAGAACCTTTAAAATGCCAATATGTTACACTAAAACGGTCTCAGAAAGAAGACCACATCCAGCGAAAAAGAAAGCGCCTCCTATCTCCATAAAACAGTGGTAAGGGGGATACGACACATATTTTAGACAGGACCTGTTCAAGCTATAATTTCTTATTGTTTCTCAATTCTAAAGGCGTTTTACCATCCTAAAATTTACTGCCATGTGACTTTTCTTCCCATTGGATACAGTGATGTGGAATGAAGGCCACCATCTTTAGATAGTAGCTATATCCTCTTTACCACTGTCTTATGAAGATAGAAAGCACTTTCTTCGTCGCTGGGTGTGGTCTTCTTACTGAGACCGCTTCAGAATAACGTATTGACATTTTTTGGAAGTCTTTCCGATCCATCAAAGCCATTTTACAGGAAATATGAAACTGAATTACGATGCTTGGATGAATTAAACATCCCACCCCCATAAGAACGCGAAAAATGTAAAATTTGTGTCCTAGCACCGTAGGAGCGCCTGCATAATCTCTCCGCCTTGGAAAATAAAGGGAAAATAATGCCCATTGACTTTATTTGAAATCACTTGTTATTTTCCAAAAATAACTTCACAAGGACAACATTACAGAAAGACCTCTTCAACTCAAAATTCATGCGTTATAGCCAATGTTGCAATACTTTTTGGCATGTGACGGTATATAGGATATTGATACAGAAAAGCCATTCTAAATCTGTTTATAAATGTAGTTGCACACGTGCGATCCCTTATGTTCCTTTCTTGCTAATATCTGAGGTATACGTGATCTAACCGGAGTCCTAATCGAATACTTGTATGTTGCATGCACCAGCTGTAATTGCGAATACCGAAATTGATGGTTCATTTGTCGTCAATGTCACGAGAATCATGAAGAATGTAACCAATGATTCATGATTTCATGAAAAAAAAAATGTTCAGTACGAGCCCCGACAGATGTGCGAGGCGCATTAAGCCATACTTCCTTTCATACGTTTCCCCTTCTAAGCCGTAGCATTAACCCTGAACATAAAACTAATTCAAACCTTATTTCAGCATCAATGTACCGTATAGCTGAGTGTAAAGAAACGTCTTAGTATGAAGGTATAATTTAAAATGTGACACATCTAAGATTATGTTTAATTCCAGGCGAGAACATATATCTATTTGATATTGGAATTATAGCAACGCGGTGAATGTTATGCAGGTCTACAAGTTTTCTTCAGGCATGCATAAAGCGTATCCAGTTTCCGTGGGATATTCTGCTTCCTTGGTTCTGTAACTTGAACTCACAAAATGCTGCTTAAAGTGATACAAGGAAAGTGTTGCATCTATTCCTTCATGTACTTTGAACATATTTACAGAGAATCTAGAGTGCTGTTTGATGATGGAAATCTTTCATCAAAATGCCACATTTCATTGGTTTTCAGGTGAAAGTATATTGCATTTGCATCATAATATTCGACTTATTCCCTTCATACAGTATGTAATAAATAGTTGTAGGATTGGCAGTTTAAACAAGTGAAGTTTCCATCGAAGTACCCATGAGTTGCAATGTCAATTAGCAATGCCCCACATATTGATTTTTGTGTTAGTACTTTGTCAGCAGTGGGGATTTATGGAGAGGATTTGTCAAAAAACAAAGTGTTCTGTTGTTTTCAACTACTCTCTCATGGACTAGAGTGACATTGTCAGAATACTGTCTGTTCACAGTTGATAGCAAAATCGTGTTGTTCTGCAAGTACTCAATCTTATCTTGAAATGCTGAACTGGTACAACGAACGTGTGCGGCAAAAATATCGAAAAAATATAACAAACTCGTACCCTGACCTTAACCCGTGGTGACGATTTGATTTCACTATAACACGCATTTTCCATAAACCCCAATACGAGTTAACTCGTACTTAGTCTCCAACGGGTTAAACAATTGGGAATATGAATAACTGAAGAAGAACAAACATCGTACAACATTAAATTTGTCTAAATCGAAAGTGTGATGTAGTTTTTCCGGTGAGATCTCTCCACGAAACCTCACTACTCAAATCAGATCATGACCATTTCTGCAAACACCATAAAATCTTTCTTGGGTACTTGTATGAGTTGCATCATAAACACACCTATTTAGGCTTCTTGTGGTTGAAGACATTTTCTGCCAATTATTTTTGAAATGCTGCGTGCCAACTATACTAAGTGTAATTTAATATCATTAAAAGCATAAGGTGTGCGGCAAGATATATTCTGAATTATGATTCCGATCATGGGTCGTGAAAAGAATTGGGTTCAAGCATCATCGGGTGAGGTCGAAGATAGCCTGATAAATGAGAGAGGAACATGTTTCATCAAACAAAAATTAAGATAGCTCTTCTTAAAGTTGCATAATACATTTATAATTTTATCACCTGTTTCTCCTAGATTTGTCAACTGAAACAATGGATTCGAAATGCTGTAAGGACTATATGACGAATGCGTCAACCATAATGGGTTATTCTTGCTTAAATGCATAATTTTAGCGGGAAATACAATGTTTCCAGGTAAAAACATCTACACTGCATGATCCTTCATGTTACCCATGTCTCCAGTAAGATAAAAACAAAATAAAACCCTGAAAAAAATACAGTTCTAATCGACCATTAAAGTAAGATGAAGCCGGCAAGTAACAGGAATAAGTTAAGAATTTTTTGACATTGTGAGAATTGTAAGAATTGTAAGAATTATAATACATGGTGATGAATAAAGTCTAAATAAAGAGTACTGTGTGACACTTGCCCTCAGCAAGGCCCTATCAATTATTAAATTGCTGTTAATTTTACGTCTTTGCGCAGTTGTCCTAGTAGAATAAGAAAGCCGAAACAGCTACAGGGAGGAGCTTATTGATTAAAAAAAGTGCATACATTGATACGGCGCGATCTGATTGGTTGGCAAAAAATGACCGTAACCCCCAAATCGAAGAAGAATTTGGTACAGGAAAAGAAATACACTAATATATCGTCGTTTAAGTGTTTTGTGTGACTGTTTGTTGCATAACATGTTATTCCTGGCTATATACTGCGCCATAATTAAAGGCAAGAATACAGAATAATGCATGCTTTGAATTTCAATAAATTTCTTAACTTATTTCTGTCATTTGCTGGCTTTTAAAAAGTGAAAATCAATAAGAAACTATGCCAGCCCCATACACTATCGTGATATAAAACATTTGTTCACACGACATTTATTAAAGTACTGATGTTTAACATGTATTTTGCTCATGACAGCATAGGTGTCTAAAGTTTTGTGTTCTATCGTGACAAAATCATGTTGGTCAAATAAAGTTTGACAATCTTAAATGGTGCTGTTACAATGTTAAATACAGTAGTGTCTTTAAAGTACTACATGCGACACCTAATATAACGAAATTGTAAGTGCCACACAGACTGTGAAGAGTGTGGGACGATACTGATACGTTAACATAGCGTGGCGGTCGCGGTCACTCACCCACGGTAATGAAAACAGGATTATAATTGCAAAATGTCTGCAAATAAATGTGAATCTCCTCTTGCCGCGCGTATGTTCAAAGAACGAATCATTATTTCTGGCTCATTAATTGTTTGAGAGGCGGTTTGAAATTATCTTCAATATGCCACATGTCTTCGTAAACCGAATAAACATAACATAACTCGTTCTGTTTGTATGTGTGTGTGTGTGTGTGTGTGTGTGTGTGTGTGTGTGTGTGTGTGTGTGTGTGTGTGTGTGTGTGTGTGTGTGTGTGTGTGTGTGTGTGTGTGTGTGTGTGTGTGTGTGTTGTGTCCTCTAGAGCTCCTTCAGCAAAATACCATGTATCTTTCCGATAGTTTAAAGCCCCGGGCTAACAATGACTGCAGGTTTAAAAATGTGAGCTACATTACCCTCCATGCTTTAAGTGTCTTTCATAAGGTCTAAAAATGAAGCCCTGAAAAAAAAGTATTTCAAAATGATGAGTTAATACTTTAAACAAGTGAAAATCTACAAGCACTCAAGTTGACCGGATTCACCTATTCATTTCCTCCCATAGACCTACTGTGTGTAGATCTAGGCTATTTTATCCTCCACCGGAGGGGAAATTGTTTATTAATGCATATCGTCCCAGTGGCAGCATAACTTTCCAAACTTTTGTATTCTAGGGTGTTTATTTGTCTATTTAAACACTATATGTAGCTCAAATATCACAGTTTTAATTTTCTTAAATTGAAGCTCCACAATGTTAGCCTATTACTTTAAAGAACAGGACTGTTTATTTCAACAGATTACAAAAAAAATCAGAATTAATGGTTGCGTTTATCATATAATAAACTAAAAGCAAACTGGAAATCCCCATCTTATCAATGAGTACACAATTTCCGCAATTCGTCCATTTGATTGTTTTACCCATGTCCATTTAACATTTTACGGATGTTTGTATTACACGTCAAAGACTTCCGATTTGTAGTTAAATGTTTGTATATGTTTATAATTACGTCCCTCCTTACCGAAGGAAACACCTGTTTAGCAACTTGACTGAAACATTTACGACAACAAAATCACGGTGATGATTAACCATGTCACTTATCGTCACCAGAACGAAAGGTCAATACCGACAGGACCGGGAACTTTGGCGAACAGTCGATAGCATACTGACGTGAAAATATCCCGTGTGTACACAATATCCCCGTATTAGATCTACTACTACAACTATTCCATAACTCTTCATCTACCTCTATCCCCACCCCTTACTCTATCCTTAACCAATGTACCCCTCACTGCAGCGTAAGTCCTGACAATACAATTATAGCGTCTACTCATGCACCTTTTGTAGGAAAAGAAGATTAAGATGAAGGAAAATGATAAAAAAAATATGTACTACTACAACCTCTACTACTACTATTACTACTACAAAATAATGATAATACTTAAATAATAATGAGGATGATAATGAGAAGAGGAAAAAGAGAAGAAGAAGAAGAAGAGAGAAGAAGAAAGAAAGAAGAAGAAGAAGAAGAAGGAGAAGGAAGAAATAAGAAGAGAAGAAGAAGTCGACTCGGAAGAAGAAGAAAAAAGAGGTAAAAGAAGAAGGAGGAGTAGAGGAATTAGAGGAGGAGGAGGAAGAAGAAGAAGGTTGGAGAGAAGGTAGAAGAGCTAGGTGACTAGGAGGAGAATGAGAAAAAGAAGAGGTATGTATACTTCGTATGAAAAAGCCAAAGAGTATCCTCACAATTAGTTAACAAGTACACAATACGTTGGACATTATTATTATAGTCACCAAAAATAAAATCATAACTGAACCTAGGTTTTCTAGATCGCGATGTCATCTGTGGAGTTCAGTATGCTAGATACCACAATGCAATATCACATTTCTTGCGAAAATTGCAGAGTAGACCTTGCCATGTAGCGGAGTTTTACTTGTATTTTCCTTCATGATATCAAAGAGGGTATGTTTCCGTGAAATGTCATAAGTGCAGTTTTTGTAAATATGGTAAATGTGCACAGTGGGATCCCAGAATTGTGACATAAAAAGTGAAAAAAAACCCCCAAAAACAAATAGATAGGTCGACATTGTGTACCAATGGGCTGTTGATTTGTTTTCAAACACATTTTGTGAGACACAAATAAGATTTCATGGGATCAAAATGTCAAGGTCAACATAATGATATGCTTTTTTCCAATCATAACTCGCCAATATTGTCGTGGATAACAGGGAAACCGTCCGTGGGGTACCAAAGAAATTATGTATTACAAGGTCAATCATCAAAGGTCAAAGCGCATGCGAATTTCAGTTATTGAGTCCGTACACACCATTTATGATTAGTATGATGCTGGAAAGGGAAAGTGTGTATAAAGGGCAAAAAAAAAAAATACATTAAGACCAAAGTTGGTAGACATGTTTCGACTATCATACGCTAACAAAATGGAACGAAACAAGCTTACAAATTTAGTTTACATGAGACCATAATAAAAATATAAAGGCAGAGCTCGTCAGAAATTTGCCAAATTTCGTTGAAATGAAATTTTCATTTCTAAGCAACGTTCGCCACAATAGAACCCCTACACACATTCCCTGCACGTGTCATATGAACATTTACCATTCCCCGAGTGAAATACACAGTGGAGTTAAGCAATGTTTGTTATAATTGTTATGATTGTTGCTTGTTATGAATGATTATCGTTTTAAATCATATCTGCTACCTGAAATAAAATAACAGTTATGTATGTGACCGCCCAGTTCCAAACTAACAAAAAGTCGCAGATTACAATTCTTTGAAATACACCAAAATGTATCGTTTGGGTTGACCAACTCAAATTTTTACACTTTGTCTCATCTAAGTGATCTTTTCTCTACCCACTGTTTTTCTGGACCACATTTTTTTTGGACAAATGCTTCTGCATGGCGCACCCGATTGAACATAATCTTTAAATCCTCTTTTCTCCCTTTTCTGTGAAACTACACCTCTCTTATTTCAATCACTTTTTGAATAGGTTACGATGGTTCAATTTTAACAATATGTCACTTTATTAATATCTTACTCCTTAAAACTATGTAGTAAAATAAAAATTCATTTTGGCCTACCTTGTGGGTTTTGAGCTGGGCTGTCACATATCGATTCTCCATAAAATCGTAGATCCCAATATTTCCCATTCGCCGTGGTTACTTCAGTTATTTCAGCATACGTGCGTGGTGTGACGATTGCCAATCGAGATGCGGTACACATCTGAATCGCATTATCTTTTCCTTCCCAGGCACTTAACCTCACATTCTGTCATTTTACGGAAAGATTATTGCGAATCGAAGACCTTCACACCTGGACAAGCACTTGGAAATCAGTCACCGAACCGTAATCCCTTAACAGCTACTTGTATACACCGTGGTACAAGCAGAAAGCAGAGTGGCAGTGCTTTCTTAAAGGAAGATGTAGCCGGCAAGTAACAGGAATAAGTTAAGAAAAAATGACATTGTGAGTATTGGGAGAATTATGGTGAAAAAGAAAGTCTAAATAAAGGGTACTGTGTGTCAATTACCCTAGCTCAGCAAGGCCCTATCAATTAGTAAATTTGTGTTAAGTTTACGCCTTTCCGAAATTTTTCCAAAGACAAGATCGCCGAAACAGCTACAGAGGGGAGGAGCTTATTGATTCAAAAAAATGCATAGATTCATATGGCGCGATTAACACGTGTTGGGCGGCATGCATCGATCATGTAAGGTCAGCTCAAGGCCAGCGCACGTGCGTTCTGATTGGTTAGAAAGAACTGACAGTTACCCCAAAATATTTCCTAACTTATTCCTGTTAGTTACCGGCTATTCCTTTAATAGTGTGTTACTGTATTTTTATACCTATACTATGATCGGTCCGTGGGCGTCTTGTGCGTGATCATTCAAATACTTGAAATCATTAAAAACATCTGCGATTGCGTTTCACATTTTCTGGAAAGTACAGTTGGTTTCAGGTTTGTATTTCTACATGCTATACAGACACAGAGGCATTATCTAGAATGGATTGAATTACGACGATCGATCAAGTTGCGAAAAGCTGCACTTGTAAGTTTGAAGAATATGAGAGGGAGAAGAGGAGGTGGAGGAAGACGAAGAAGACAACATAAAGTGAGCAAGAGAAAAGACTCATCTGCGATGGATGAGGACAAGGAAGGGTGGGGAAGAAAAGCGAGGAAAAAATAGAAGATAACATAAAATGAATAGAGAAAAATGAGGATGAGGGTCAAGAAGAGAAAAGGAAAAATCCCCTGAGAAGTTTTTCAAAAGTTAAAGTGATAGGCTAACATTGTGGAGCTTCAATTTGAAAAATAACTTTGATATCTGAGCTGCATAGTAGTGTTCAAATGGACAAATAAACACCCTAGAATACAAGAGTTTGGAAAGTTACACTGCCAATGGCAAGATATGCATGAATAAACAATTAAAACTTGGGGCGAGTTTTAATAGCCTAGGTGTACACACAGTACGTCTATGGGAGGAAATGTGCAAGCGAATCTGGTCAACTTACGATTTTCACTTTTTTAAAGCACTAAATAATCATTTTGAAATACAATTTTTTCAGGGCTTCATTTTTAGACCTCATCAAAGACACTGGTAGCATGGGGAATCATGTGGCTCAGATTTTTTTTAACTGTGGTAATTGTTAGCCAATACCTTTAAGTTTGGTTTGAGTACGGTTATAACTTTGGACATACAATGATTTGGAGCGAAGGCCGGCATCTTAAATTAGTAGCCGTATCACCATTACTGCTGTCTTATGAAGATAGGAGACGCTTTCTTCTTCGCTGGTTGCGGTTGTCCTTCTGAGTCCGCTTCAAAGTAACATATTGGCATTTTTGGCTTGTTGGAAGTCTTTCCAAACCGTCAAAACTATGGTGGCCCTGAAAGGCACCATCCTAAATCGTTGGAATATCTCGCCAATCATTCACGACTACTGTGCAATATCGCACATTATATGCAAATATCGGCGCCATATTACGATATCGCCCATTTAGTCGCGAATTTCTTCGCAATATCACGACTAACTCTGCGAAATCGCAAATTCTTTCGTGAATATTGGCGCAACTATCAGACATAGTCGTCAAATTCGATTGCGATTGTGTTGCCAATAATGCCGACAAAATTTCACGACTCGTCGTAATATTGGCGAAGATATTTCGCGACCTAAATGTGCGATAGTCGTGATATATGGGCGAATTTGCAACTAAATGTGCACAGTTTATCGTGAATTGGCGAGAATTCGATTTACGATGTCCTTCAGGCCACATACAAACACAGCGTCACGAACTAAAACCGAATTACGATGCTAGGTGAATTAACACCCTACCCCTAAAGTGAGCGAACAAATGTTTAATTTGTGTGGTTTCAGAGTACTTTATTAAGAAAACAACTGTGACGCTCGCCACGATACCATGACAAAGTGCAACATTCAATGGAAACATAAACTGGAAAGCAAATATACTTTGGTACAACATATAATATTCAAACTTACAACAGTGAAGGTATAACGTTTGAATTTTAAGGACACTTACCTCTAAAAATAATGAGTGAAATATTCACTCTTTTGAGAAGAGAATTAAAAAAAGAGTGAATTAGAGGAATTTGGAGTGAATTGGGTGAAATGTTGGTTTTTCATCTTTTGGATTAATCGGATCATTCGAAATATCCGGTGATCCTTGAGGTTACTCCAAATGAGTGAAAAACACACATTTTCACTCCAATTCACTCTCACAAGAGTGATATTTCCACTCATTATTTTTAGGGATAATTTGATGATTTATATCCAAATTAACAATATTGCATTTCGTTGCTTTGGCCCATGACTTTATCAGGGTATCGTGGTGACAGGTCACATTTGATCTCTGCATAGCCTAATTTTATGTTAATCTCAAACTTTCATGAGAGCAACACATTTCCTTCACCGCTTATAAATATACAAATTAGGGTAATTGGACTTTACCTGCACAATCTAGAAGAAAAGAAAGTAAAGTTAAAAAGTTGGACAACTCTCGAAATTTGATACTTGAAAAACTGTTTGAGTGACCCATTTGGACAACTTCGATGATTGCCAAACACAGATACAAACAAGCAAAATTACGTTACCAAGGAAACACGGCATACAAATGCAGGGATCTCAGTTTCTTCATTACTCACAGGACTGCTATACGAGATCTGAACTATGCACGTTTACACGGGAGCGTGTACAAGCCTAGTCTGAGCAAAGAGCTATAGCTCTTTGGGTCAGTTGGTCTGAGTTTGCAGGGGCCGTCCGCGGAGGAAACAGGTTTGGCTGTTGATTCCAGAATAATGATCTGGCAGCCAGACTAGTATAAGCCCCATCCTGCATTGTTCTTGAAAGCCACTTTAAGCGAAATATCTGTAATGCGTGGATCACATACTTTGGTTCAGAGAATTATGCTGAAGACCAGTGGAAATGAACTGTAATTTTGAAAAATCGAGTAGACACTGGAATTTTAGAAGCCGGTTTCTGTCAGTGACCAAAAAGAACGAGAATCACTTGTCTTCCTGGAAGGAAGTTTATACAGCTCTTCGTTTTACGTTCATCTCCTTTATCATGATGTTTTATCCCGATTACTAAAAGAAATGTACCATTGAGCATTGCAAAACGTAGGAATTATGTGATTGTTTTGAAATTTTTCGATATGGATTTTATCAGAAAGGTAACATATCTTGACCAAGGATATTTAAATATGACGTCATTAGCTTGGTCATCTATCATATTCATCTTAATAATTGGATCGCTGATGTATCAGCGTCTCAAGTTTGCACCAGAAGGTATGGATTTCAAGTCTCCGTTTTTATTACTATCATTTCCAGGGCAGTTTTTGGTAAAAGTTCTTTAATACTATGTACAAAATGCTTAAAACACTTTAATGTTGATGTTACGCTGTCAAGGGAGAGACGTAAAAAGTCTGGAATTTCCTTCTGATATAGCTTCTGACGACAGAAGACATATTGTCACGTCTTTTTTGCAGTTGTCCCTATTTGCCACTAAACTCACGTGAATTCGACATAAATGATCCTTCTGAAATCCTACTAGAGACAACTTTGTTATACGTGTCCTATATATTCAATCGCATGTTCCAATTTCCCACATGCTTATTTCTCCCACAATGTCATACTGAGTTTCACCTGGGTCCATTCTCACGATTTCGGGATTCATATTTTATTGGAAAGGTGCTTGATTTTTCTCGAAGCGATTTGTTAACCAGTCTGGGGTCTCCATCACCCACGCCTTTATCACTGGAATGAGTGTGGAAACATCAAAGAGTGGGTTGGGATTCTGGACCTGTATGTTGGCGTTATTACATTAATGTGATTAAAGGTACACTAAAGGCCAAAGACATGAATGGGAGAAGTAATGATTATAATTGTGTAAATAATATTTGTAATTGTGTACATAATTTAAATTGTTTGTGTCTACATTCTTATTTACATAATTTAAATTGTTTGTGTGTACATTCTTATTTACATAATTTAAATTGTGTGTGTGTACATTCTTATTTATATGCATTTGTTTTTTTATCGTGCAGGGCCCCTTGGGAGAGCGTTTTTTTTTAACTGAAAGGGCTACCCTGCTCAAATAAAATGGAAATAAATATTTAAAAATGCTCTAAGAACCGAATGAGTTGAAATAAATTATAACCAACATATACACCAACAACGTTTATCCACTGTTTATCCACCCTGGAAGGATTTGTTTTGAATTTGTTTACTTGAGGAGAAACAAACATTCATTTACCACTTTTGAATTATCGATAGAAAATGGAGCCGTAGAAAGCTACACATCAAATCTGACCACAACAACAGTTTCTGATAATTGCTCAACAAAGAGAAAAAAGTTTGCCCGTGAAATTTTGTTACAACGGAAACCTTAAACAGTATCTTTGAATCGTACTGAATTCTGGACAACTTCCAATCTCACCGTTTCCTTCATTGTTGAAGACGAATGAAGAACATTAAATAGAGACTTACGTGTGAAACATTTTGTTAACTGAACTCTACACTTTTGTTCGTTGTTAAGAGTGTTAGACTAGACTGATACTTTGGTAGACTAAGTGTTTTTTGACAATGTTAGCGATATTATGTGTGTCAGACCATGGACCTCTAGGTCCAAGGTCAGAAGGACCGCAGAAAGGCGGTCAAGAAAAACGCAAGTACAACCTGATACAGAGTGAATGGTCAAAATCAAATAAGTTTAATGATTGATTGCTAATTAAAATGGAAGAGACTCGCTGAAAACGAAAACTCGTTTTCTTGAATATAGCCTCTTGTTTCATTGTAAACGTTACGGCTTTATGCTTTGTCTTTCTGTTGCTCAGTTTAATTTCTAACACATTTCTTTCCAATAACTTTCAAAAGTTGTTTATTTTACAAAAAGTACATTTGCCTTTATTGCCTTATCGTCTCCTTTGTGTCTAAACTTCTGTGCAATCATGTATAGGTTACTTCGAAGAACTCATAACTTCTTGATCCGAATACAGTTCGATCTCATGTATTGCTTTTCAGTGTTAATAGCAGTAGCAACCAGACAGGGAAGCGTGGTGACCAGACTAACGTTGAACCGGCATAGCTGTCATCAAGAGGAAATTCAATTGCTCAATCTCTTTCCAATCTAGGACAAGTTGTATTACCTGTATTAACCAAAATCGTATTACCATTGCGATTCTTATGGCTTGGTTTGTCTATGGTTTGACAGACCTAAAGGAGGTCCGGTGATCGATGTACCTGCGTTCCGATCTCAAAATGTTATCAGGAAAGAACATGAGTTGTTTCCTTCTTCTGTACGAGTGTCGTTTGAGTGAACATTTGGCGCGTAAAAAAATGACACACGCATGTGCAAACACATACACACACACACACACACACACACACACACACACACACACACACACACACACACACACACACACACACACACACACACACGCGACACACACACACACACACACACACACACACACACACACACACACACACACACACACACACACACACACACACACACACACACACACACACACACACAAATACAGAGAAACTCACGCAAACTGTTATTATGTATTTGTTACGACAAACACATGAGGATATTGTTTGATATAGTAAGAATATCTTGGTAGTGATTAAAAACCAAATCATTGAAGAAGTGGTTTTTTTTTCAAGTTCATCAACGGTAAACTCGACAACATGATTTTTTTTTGTAATTATTGTTATTAGACAATTAAGATCAAAAGTAGAGCTCTGATATCAAATAGGTATATTAAAACAGTTTCAGAAGTTTTTTGTTCAATAATCATCACAGAAAGACACAATAACATTCATTAAAAAAAAATATTGCGTTGATTTATATGACTTGCGAGCCACGAACAATCTAAGTAGACCTTGTCTCAAAAATATGTTTTTATTGGATTGCACTGACAGGATTTTTCAATGTCATACATTATTTCAAATTTGTTCTATAATTTACTTTACCAAACTAGAATATTTAAATTCATTTTTGCGATATTGTTGGGAGATTGACGAGTATTTCCCCATGGGGCACGACGTTGTTCATTGAAAGACCTCGTTGTCTGATTTCAATGTTAAAGCTTCATTATCATTAAATATTTATATTAGGAAAAATATACTAAGGTAATCAGTTGTTTACACAATGCGGAGACATTAATATCAACGCTTTATTTATTACGAAAAATCGCTGTTACAATTACGGCACCACTTCACCAGCATCATTGTCGGACCTTCTTAATACCATTTTAACGTCGAAAGGGTTCTTAATTGCAACTTTTGGGTCAAATGGTGTTGATAAGACCTTTCATTTGTCAAAATGGTGCTAAGTATAATAGCACCACTGAAGTTCACAACGAAAATGAAAGAAAAGATAGATATCCATGTAATTTATCATATTGTTAAAGCAGATAAATTACAACTAGTCCAATTTTAATCTACGTCGGTCTAAACGGCGCTTTCGAATGCGAAAATAAAGATTTAAATGTCGATAGTCCGAACCACAAGGATTATAAATGTGTGTATCACATTGAACAATATATGAACGTATCCATTGGTGTAACATACTCTTGACAACTTGTTACGAGATGGAAAATCTAGGTTGGGTGTATACCTAACAACTTCGATTTCCCAAAAGTATCTAACCGGAATTTGGAAACTGTGCATAATCAAAGCAGCCTGCGAAATCATTGCTTGTTCGTTTATTTGCAAATCATGTCAAACACAAGTATTGGCTTCTTAGTCGTGTTTAAACACACTCCCGAAATTTGAAAAGAGTCAGTCCCATACGTACACTTTGGTGTTTGGGGAATTGGTTACTGCATGGTGCACTGTGTATATCCCAGTCCTGTCAAAGTGTCCCTATTTTTGGGGATAGTCCCCTATTTTTGGCAAAAGAAAAACATTTCTTACCTGTGTTTCGGATTGTGTCCCTACTTTTGTAGATATTTGCCTGTTTCAATGCATATAATGTTTAGGAATGTCCCTTTTTAGAAATCTTCAACCCATTTAGTCCCTATTTCAAACTTTGTTAGGTTGCAAGGTTGGCAGGCATGATATATGTGTGTCACAGAATGATTTACTTAATATCATGTTCTCCAACTGAAGATATACAATGACCTTAAAATGGATTTTTTTTAGCACAATCTATACAATACACTGCGTTCACCAGTTCCAAGTATATCACACCTGCGTATACCTTTTTGATGACATGAATGATTTTACCTTGTAACATAAAAAAACTGACATTTTTTGGAAACAAATTTGAGACAACAATAAATTTTCTGTATTGATTTGAAAGTCTGAAATTTCAAAGTGACAATATTTTCCGCACATTTTATCAATAACCCATACAAAGGTGAACATTTCAGACATTGCAATGTTACGTAATAATGGTCAGACATATGTTTGAAAGAATACATGTATTTCCGATTGTATGTATGTACAATACCAAAAAAAGTTACTGTAAAGTATCAAGGCATCAGAGAGACAACCGTCTGGATTTTGGTAATAACAATCAGTAAAACAAAGACGTCATCGCGATTGATTGTCAAGTAGAACAAGAAATTTAACTTCTTTCAATTTTATACTGACTTGCTTTCGTCCACTCCTGTGCACTTTCTTTTCTTTAGCCAACTGGATTATTCCCCTGTTGCTTGCTGAAGTTGCCGGCTACCGTTTGAAAATCAAAGGAGCATAATGAAAGCAGCATACAATGGACGACAATTTGTATCCAAAATCCCTGTTTAGTGCTGGTTTGGCTTCTTAATTCAAATAGCCTCTTTGACTTTCCTAAGTTCCTAGGCCCAAAGCTTGTTTCAAAGTCAATTACGTTTGCATTCAACAACGGCTAAATGGGTTGAATCATTTAGTCTAATTGCTCTTTTATGTTCCTCCAATCTGCCCTTCAGTGATCTCCCCGTTTCTCCAATATATATACTCTCACAAATTACACACTTCATCTTGAAGATAATCCCTGTTCTGCCTCCCTGCTTCTATACAGATAATGCGTGTGGGCTTCCAATTGCAACTTGCTACAGAAAGAACGCTTTTACCGTTATCCGATAGAGTTCGCAAAAGGTAGCACTATACTCTCTGATCCATCTTTTGTTTGGGGGCTTAGAACTTATATGCTATCCTTAGCCGCTTTTTCGAGTACATGCAGTAACTTCATCAAGCAACAGGGAAGCAATTAACTTGACTTGAGAAAGTCCACCAGGGTGGAAGAAAGCCAGCCAATAATATATAGGTTGGAAGAAGCTAAATTTCTTGTTCTAAGATTACACCAACTTATGAAAATGTTTTGATTGTTTAATGTAGGGATGTGATGTCCGGTCAAAAAAGGGGAACACCAATTCCAAACAAATGCGCTTAAATAGGACACTTGGTAAATCTGAAATAACATAATTTTGTACAACGCTTACCAAATAGATAATTCTATAAGCCTATCTTGCTTTGCCAAATTAGAATTGCAACATTTGCATCGGATCCACGTTCTTGTTCAAATTCCGCTTCGATTCCGCTACAATCACGGTTCTTTCATACATAGCGTGTTTGAATGAATCACTAGAACTGGTAGGAAAGTATTTTCTGATTCTAGTATAGTAAGAGGATTAGTGAGGCCTTTTTGGAAATCCCTTGTACACGGTACTGTTTTCATTGTCTAAAAGAAAGGTTCTATGCATAAAGTCAACTACTGATTTGTGGGGGATCCTCATCATTTTCATCCTTATCTTCTTATTCGTCGTCGTATTCTTCTTCTTTGTCGTCGTCTCCTCCTCCTCCTTCTTCTTCTTCGTCGTCGTGTTCTTCTTTTTCTAAAATGATATAATTGTACCAACTATCGTGGTGAATTTTACAGGGAGGTTTGTGTATTGAGCCATAGTGTGGAACAATGTTGCATCTATATAATACTAACTTATGCCAAGCTATGATATGTAGTTGTCAAAGTATAATTGCTGAATTTAAAGGTGAAAATAATTAAAATACCAGGACAGAGTGTCTAGAAATGGAGAGCACGTATTTTTATCCTCCACTTTACAATAACTTAATTTCACATTTGTGCAGTTTAATGTTACGACATACATGTTTGATGTTGGTACATACAGTTCCTTATTACTTCCGCCATATAACACCCTTATTTGACAATAAAAATCGTGAACACGTGGGAGATAAGTGTGCCAACAATGTTATGTCATTATCTGGTGTATTTGTTTTAACATGATGTGTACCTTTAACATCGCCAGAAACTTACAGTTTGAGCGCCAAGGAGTGAAATCGTCGATAAGAATTAAAACAGTTGTCGCTCATGTTTTGAAGTGCGTGTTTGTGCAAAGAACTATATCCGATGATCCCCAGCGATTGCTTTGAGAAACCCTGTTACTACTGAAGACAACGCAAGCGGCGAGGCATTTGCCAATCGTTCCAGGGTTCCAGAGTTCTGTCAAGACGTCATGATAATTGCAACAGATTGTCTCGTCTGAAAATGTGATTGATTAGGTGAGCGGACATAGTTAGTTATAGTGTTTCCAATATTCGCACCAACTTTTTGAAAGAAACAAATATCTTTTGTAAGACATTTCACAACATCTTATCAGAACGAACAGTACGTCTCTTGTCTTATGATAATAAACGTAAACTTTGTTTAAACAGAAAACGTACATCTGGCAGCCAAAACATATAAGAATAAAGACGTAACCCGTAGCTACATTATAATGGTCGCGTTTTGCATGCACATATTGTCTTTAAGGTCATAGCTAGTTACATTGCACATTCGTTATCTCGAACATTAAGTCATTACGAAAACCTTCAAGTTGTAATCGGAGTACTGAATCTTAGGATCAAGTCACCAACTGCTCATATGCATCAAAAGAGCCTTATTCCATTTTAGGATTAATGAACCCTCATGCAGAAGAAATTCTAACCATATCATTGAGAACAACGACCTTCCAGATGAGCAAGCAAAAGTCAGATTTGCATCATATGGCAGGGAAATACCATTTAGTCTCTCATACACGTTGCTGCAGAATTCATCTACACTGTAGGATGTCATCTCTGTGGTTTTTTCGAAAACATACAGTTTACAGGATCTAATCGGTATAAGAAGCCTCTGCAGTCACGATTTGGTCTTAAGACCACATTGTCTAACACCAGTAATTTTCACCTTTGTCCAACGTGTGGATCACTGAAAAGCTTGAAGTCCTACATTGATAACTCAAAAAAAGACAGTGTCCGAATAAAGGACCATTTTAAATAGGCCCAATTTACGGCAAATACGATCCTCCTTGTCGATAATCCATTCAGTTTGTTGTTTGATGACCTTTGAATTATTATTTAACCTTGTGCAAAATTGTATCGGATTTTAGGTGTTGTACATCACTGTATTTATGTTGGGGTGTTGTATTATGTTTGATTTAGTTTGTCAATCATACATAAAAGGAATTGGATTGAATCAAATCAGACGACAATCAAAGTGTCAGTTCTAGGCTTAAAGGGCGGTGACGTGATTGCGAATAGTGACAAAAAAAATGCCCAAGAACCACATGAGTTGAAACATATACCAATGAATATACTTATTAGAGGGTATATTGTCGTTGGAAGGTTTTGTTTTTTAGTTTGTTTACGTGGGGTGAAATACGTATGGATGATCCAGTAGTGAATTCAAGTATTACCATGAAAGAAATTTAACACAAAGAAAGAAACATGACAAATTTGATCGGCACAATAATTCCTGATAGTAATAGAAAAGGGATGACAAGTTTGACAATAAGCGTTTCACAGCATTAACTCTAAATTGTAAACTTTATTCTAGTAACCTAATATTACATCATGTCATTTGACTCATTTCCCTTAAAAATCCACAATGAGCAGCAATAGCTTTATGGAGAATTTTGATGATTGGAAAGCCAATCAAAACTAGACAAAATTTGTCTCAAAAAGAACGGTTTAGGATTTGTTCACATTAAAAGAAAAGCTTAAGGCAGCAGATGCATTATTCGTTAACTGTTAGGGGATGTGCTCCCTAATACATTGACGTGTGGATGAAGCATCTAATATCAGGCTCATCCTAAAGATCGCAACAGTACATTTCTAGAGGTGAAAACCCTCACAATGCTCACAGTCTCAGTGGAATAAGATTCCAAACAGGTTTGCACCAAAGATAATCTTTGGATTGCATAGCTAGTTTTAGGATTGAAACGTCAACCTTTTGCTTCCTGTCATCGGCGCATACACAATACGCAAGTGCCCGAGTAACACGGGTGCATGGATTGCAGTGAATTAAACTAAAGCGATAATGCTGTTGAGGTGTACAAATTCTAGCCAATGTATTATACTGCCTGTGATTGCATGCTCTTAGCAGCAAGGGCAACTCAGCTTTATACTGCAATCAAGAAGCCGTGACATCGCACACAAATATGAAAAAGGACTAAAATGATCACATTTTATGGATCGTTGGCTGGGGATATGATGCCTTTGTACGATGATTTGTCCTAAAATCAATGCGTTCTTCACCCATTTGTAGTCCTATAAACTGTTTGCTAAACAGAATTGCCCTCTAAACAACCCGGGTTCTATGGATCTCGCAGTTTTCATCTATTAACGTAGAGTCGTAGACTAGTGTTTGTTCTTTTGGGGTCTCCCTCCAGATTTCACTTTGAATACCATAATTCCTGGGAATGAAACTCTTGCCTTTCATAGATGTTCCCATCATACCAATAACACAATAATCTGTAACATTTCATTCCAAGTAATCTAAAGAAAATGTTGAGAGGTCATGACGAAGGTCGCGACTCACATCGTCGTGACGTCATGTATGTCTCCTATCTCCCGACCAAATACAATTGCACAGGTGCACCTCGGTTGTGCAAATTGAACATCTTACTCGACTTGGCATTTATGGCCAGTTTGGGATATGATGTCCTATGTAAACAGAATTGCTCAATTATAACAATAACATAACACTGGATAGAAACAAACAGACGCAATATAGTATCGTTGTGTTATTAAAATACTAAGAGGAAAATAATCAAGGTATTAAAGGCACTGGTTAACATTGTGGAAGTCTCATTGGGGAAAAAAATCGTCAATTTTTTATATCTGACCTACATCATAGTGTTTAAATAGACAAAACACGTTCTAGAACACAAAACTGTAGAAAAGTATGCTGTCACTTGCAAAATATGTAGGCCTACAGATAAATATCGTTACGTGAATTACTGTCCCGGAGGATAATAATTCTACACAACAGTATAAGGGGCATAAGTGGAGTAGTAACTTTTCACTTTTTTAACAGCACTTAAAGGAAAATTACATGATTGGGGCTGAGAAACTTTTCTAGAATCAAGTAAACTGTGCAAAAATTCTACTGTGAAAATTTTGTCAAACATTGACTCATTCAAAAGAACTTCCATCAGTATGCCCAAATCTATTGTGTAGCTCTCTGTGGCATTTTATTCTATCAGGCCCCGAGAGAAATGCTAGAACATGTATGTTCATGCTTGATTTGGCTTAAGTAGACAAATTAAAAATAAATCATTCCAGCCAGGAGATAAACTCCAGCTGGTGTATCCATTGTATATCTTTCAACCAGCTTGGTTCGAGGCATTTTTTTATTATTCTCCCAATCATGTCACTGCCGTTTAAATGATGTTTTTAAACTAAAAATGTTTCAGGGCTTCATTTCTAGATTAAGGATTGTGTAGCTCAGATTTTTTTTTCTTAGCTGGACACATTGTTAAACGATGCTTTTAAGCTACTGAGGGCTACACTTCCGAAATGAACAGCTAAACAAGTATCATCATGCGCATATAACTGGTGGAACTGATTGTATAAACTGCATTGTTAGTTTGCAAAGAGCTTAGAACCACGAAATAAAGGGGGAGGCGGGACGGTATGTGCTCTTACAACTATACCCAGATTCCTCTCGAAAAGTGTAGATAGAAATAAAAGTAATGAAAAGATAACCTATTAAAGATTAAAGAAACAGTTCAAGTCCCCAGGGAGGCACCCTGCATTGACAGATCCTATATTTTGTGTGTCCGTGGTGGAGGAGGGGGCAAGATAGTATTTTTTTTTCGAGAAATACACATTTCAGTGACTTTCGGCATTTATAAAGCCTGAAATCCCTTTTGCTGTACCGAGATGTGAACACATGAATACTTTTTTTGAATTCTTTGTTCTCCTACAATGAAGCGGTCCCCATTGAGCCTCGATCTCAATGAATATACATTTCCGACCACGCTTATGAATGTTTGTCGTCTGTAGGGAATGATACTTGTATATTCAGGCCGAATCCCCTCCCTCCCTTACATGCCTCTGCTCTGGCCGTCTACGCTTTGTGTTCCACGCCCAGCTGTGTAGGAGACGTCAATTTACCACATCAAAGGTGGGCAAAGAAAAAAAAATGTTTTCCCCTCATCACTAACACTGCAATAAATCGGCAACTGATCAGCTGCTCGACATTTAGATAACAATTTTCAAGTAATTTGATTGATATTAAGTTACTATTCGCGCGTCACACGGAACCTATGATTCGCCTGCATTAGCCAGCTCGGGACGTGAAATTGTTCGCAATGTGTATCACATTTTTCTTTCTTTCATCATGTCAGAAGAGGTGGTAAATAATGACAGATGTAAACGAACAGGCTTAGGGGACTTCCTGACGAGAAAGGTAGGAATATACTCGGAACTCTGGCGAGAACTCCACGCAGTAAATTCTCTACATCCAATCGGATTATCGGAAATATAACTTTCGGGGGACCGGCGGTCGCCCGATTGGTATTCGAAGACCGCTAATGATACCACACTGTTCCAGTTCATGACCTCACCTACAGTGACCTTTGTCTCACAAGCACCAATCACAAAAAAGTGTTGCAAGAAAATTAGTTTAGCTTTTATAAGGAATATGATCCGATTGATATTGGTTTGATTTTATGGAATTTATTAAATTGACTCCACGCAAAGCATGCCAAGCGGCTTACTTCCCGCAGCAACCCCTTCAAAATGACCATCCAGCAATCACAAACCAGGGAAAAACAAGGAACGCGTAGCTGCTTTCAAAGGCACGTGGCACCGATTAAAGATGAACTTGTGTCCAATACGAGAACAAATGTTAACGTCAGATCATTGTTTAAATCACAACTGATGGCGCCCCTAGGAGATGCGACACGGGAAGTGTGAGGGGCGTTAGGTCAATACACTGTTGCTCATCGACGTTGCTCCAACTGGGTGCTGATGGTGTCTTCATCTGCACGCCCACTCATTCTGTCACATCTAGACATCAAAACGCAATTCATTACCCGGCAGTCCGTGGGATGGGAACAATTGCATACCACGAACCTCGCGATGATAACAAGCATCAGGGGAAAATAAAATGGTAACGGTCAATGAACAAGTACTTAGTGATCAAGGAATCCTTTTAAAATCCACGTTAGACATGTCAGACCAACTACTGTCAAACAGCTTTTAAATTTGTCTCTATGACTTGTTATAAAAGGCATTAATATAAATGCCAAACAGTCAACGATTTATATACTTTCTACTGTAGCCTAGTTGCAAACAGGACCAAATGACAATGGAACAGTTAAATTTCACCTTAAAACAGAGATTAGGGGGCCTATATCTATTAAATCTCAAATTATCTAGAGAAACAATAGGTTGATTTCAGTTGTTTCAGTTTCAGTTGTTCAGTTGTTGTTTCAGTACATTTGCGCTCTATGCACTTCTTCCTTCAACAAAGTGATTTGTCACATTACTGTTACGCACCTTTGGGCGAAATATAGGACCTTGTGGAAACTGGGGTAATAATAATAATTGCAGGTCCCTGCTCTAGGAGAGCACTAGAAGAAAAGAAAAAAAAGGAAGAAGCTTGTTTTTCCACGAATACAGAAATATTAAGAGGAGTAAGGAGGAGAAAGATGAAGAGAAGGAGAAGAAGAAGAGGAAGAAGAAGGGAGAAGAAGAAGGAGCAGGAGGAGGAGGAGAAGAAGAAGAAGAGGAAGAAGAAGGGAGAAGAAGAAGGAGCAGCAGGAGGAGATGAAGTAGTAGAAGAAGAATATTAAGAAGATGAAGAAGGAGAAGAAGAAGAAGGGATAAGAAGAATGAGCAGGAGGAGGAGGAGGAGAAGAAGAAGGAAGAAGGGAGAAGAAGAAGGAGCAGGAGGAGGAGGAGAAGTAGTAGAAGAATATTAAGAAGATGAAAGAGGAGAAGAAGAAGAAGGGAGAAGAAGAATGAGCAGGAGGAGGAGGAACAGGAGGAGGAGAAGAAGAAGAAGAAGAAGAAGAAGAAGGAGAAGAAGAAGAAGAAGAAGAAGAAGAAGAAAAAGAAGAAGAAGGAGAAGAAGAAATGGAAATAAGGACATTACAAATTTAAATTCTCCCACTCTGAAAACATTGAAATGGAGTCCTTACGATATGGCAAAATGTAAGTTGTTGAATTAATAGAGTGTTTCCTAAGCGTAGATGCACGAAGTGGTTTCTGATGCTGTGTGCCATTTCTTGCACTGCATACATACCGCCTCGGATCATATTCAGAAATTGTGTCGGAACATACCTAACCGGTTTATGCCAACACTCCGGGTTCAGAGCAACTAAAAAGCGGGTTAAATGGAAATGTCAACATGGTCGTTTAAACAGCGGTGTGTTTCCTTCACACAAAAACCCGAGGTTGAACTCGAAATACTTCTGTTCACGTTGGATAGTCAACAATCCCGGATCAAAGTGCAGTTTACCCAAAAGCCCCATTCACTATGAAATATTGAGCGCCCAACTCATAAGGGAGTTTGAATTGTTGCACTTTCCGCAATGCATTTGTGACAGTGTCAATTTATGTTCGTGAATATCATCAAAACATACATCAAAATAAGTTTTGTTTTGCTCATGTGTGACTCATGAACATATAGACGATTCACTGGCGGACTGAGAAATATGTATTATGTCAACCATTGTTATCATTAGAGATCATTCTGAACAGTTGGATTATTACGAAAATTAGTGCATAAATATGAAAATTAGAGAATTACATCCTTACATATCTAGGCAAATTAAATTCGACACTATAGGGCAAAGATAAACGATTTGAATCACAACATGGTGACTGACATGACTAATTATATGCAATTTCCATTAATCCTAATTCAAATTAAATTGTTTTGGTATGAATATTCATTTGTACTTTGCAACTCGTTTTTGTTTCAGTATTATTGAGTATTATTGAGAGATCATAGATACTGTATAAGGACTTATTATTAAAGATTTAACTCAGATGTACAAGATGTTTTAAAAAGGTGAAACTGATACTTCACTTTCCGTGTATATATTCCCAGAAATTAAAACAATTTGCTCACATTGATGGTATATTTACAACTTAAACAGAAAGTAATTTGAAGTTCTTAAGTTTTACAAATTTAAAATATTTTTTTTTAATTAGAAAAAAGGGAGAGATATATTTAGAAATATATCAGTTTCTTTCAAAAAATTGTTTTACAACTTGATTTTAAATAGACGCAGTCTTTTTTAAAATTTACATGGCAGTAATAAGATTTTATTGATAATATATATATATTTACATATTTACATTTTCTGTACAATTGTACATACATGTAATTCCCTTTCTTCCTTCTTTTCTTCATGCTAAATGAGAGGAATTCTGTAATCGAGTTCAGCGCCAACGAAAGTAATAATCTAGACAATATACACCATTATGCATTATACTCACACACCGCTCGAAAATTAAGTTAAAATGACCAGAAAATACACTGTACAAACTGTGTTTAGCGAGTAAATACTTTCCTAAACACATTCTTCCTATCACCATGTAACTGCCAAATCAGTCAACATCGGTGTCCAATTTCTCTAAGTGTCAAAAAAAATAAACACTACGCAAAAAATAAGTTCCCCCTTTTTGAAAATTCCATAACTTTTTAACGAAATGGTTTGGAGCAGAATAATTTGGCAAGAGTGTTTCTGCACCCATTGACTAACTTCCGTGTGAAAATGTGATTGATCAGTCAAGTCATGCATGAGTGAGCACGTAATAAAGGCAAAAATGTCACTTTTCAAAAGTCACAAGGGTGATTTTGAGGGATTTGTGATGCAGGATTTTGACAAATTTTGTTTCTGTGGAATGATTAAGCGCTATTTATGTTAATCAGCTATCGTTTGACCCCCTAACAATTCTTTTGGCACTTTTCGCGTATTAACGCTTCACTGAGCTCAATTTAACAATTTCCATCCATCCTCAATTTTGAAATTGTAAAATCCATTAAGTTTATTGCAAAAATTGAAATCCGATATTTTTCAGCAAAATGTATCTTTACATGATGTACGAACATAAGAGGTTGTAACCATGTCATGGTTCAGTGAGCACACTTTATAAATAAAGCAAAAAATACCATTATTTACCATTATTTTGGCATAAGAGATGACTCCTGTTACTTTTGAAAAGTGACATGTTTGCCTTTAATTCATGCTTACTCATGCATGACTTGACGGATTAATCTTATTTTCACACAGAGGTTAGTGAAGGAATGTGGAAATGTTCCTGCAAAGTTATTTTGCTAAAACTTATTTCATTAAAAAGTTCTGGTATTTTGAACAAGGGGGAACTTACTTTTTGTGTAGTGTTTATATAAAAAACACCCTTTTTTCTACCTATTTATGAAGGGCTAAACACGCATTCTACTCTCTTAATGTCACGGAGCTAATTCCCAATTACTTGATTAGAGACCACTCCTTTTGGAACTACACTTCGGAGCTAAACACAAGCTTCAAAACGACGGATTTTTTTTCCACTCTCTTAAAATTTTAGATCTAAAAGGAGTGGTCCCTACTCCCTAATCACAGTTTTTAAGGAGTGGCAATTAGCTCCGTGACATTTACAGAGTACAGTGTAATTGATATCCACAAAAGAGTATAAACTGTACAAATGACACATTAATTCGTGCACTGCGCAAATACTGTATGATTTGCGTATGCATTTCGGGGGAGGTGCATAATATAGAACGATTCTACCGCATTGCATTATAATATAATAAACACACACAATCATAATATTTAACCATTGACACATTTTTCCCATAATAGTTGGAATGCGTTATGCCTACACGTGATACATAAAAACTAGACCAAGCATAACTCGTAAACGCATTTCGTTTGACGACTGTAAATACATTTGGAAAAAACAAGCACAATAATGAACAAGGATCGTGTCCCGGGATCGTGTAGTTATTTGACCGTGCAATTCATTGCAACCATGCGACCGTTATTTTACGCGTATTCAGCCCTTGTTAGACTACGTATTATATTTTATCCATATATTTATCATAAATACATGAGAAATCAGTACTTACCTGTAAATTTGTGTCAGTTGCTGAACCACAGCTTGAATTATTCCTCAGTAAATCAAATTTGTATGCTAACCAGATCTGGGCAACTTTGGATATCCGTATTTAAGCAGAAGTCCATCGGAGATCTCTCCCAATTTTTGGAAGGCTTCGGAGTCGGATTAACCAAATCCTTGAAGTCACGTTTGCCTGGGCGAAGATATTATTGTCTTCTTCACCTACAAAATGCAATCCAGGGAAGAAAAGGACATACTCGATAATCCGGTACAAAAGGAATGGGATTGGAATATATCCAAGTAACTTTCATTGGAACTTCAAAGCACTCGAATATAAAGTGATTGATAAGCGAGAAAATGTGTTGACTGTAGCCCGTATATAGTTTGTGCACTCAGCCGGTAGTGTACGGAAGTATTTTGATTTGGTTGGTATGGTGTGAATTGATCATTCGTTGAATTGTTACGTCTGTATCAGCATAATATGAAAAAAAAATACAAAAAAGAGAAAAAAATCCGTCACAGCACTTTCGAGCAGCGGGAGAGAAATTAATCCCCCAAAGACGAAGTGAAAGTAATCCGACTGATTTCGACTATTCTTTACTGCTTTTCTGGTTTTGGAGTAATTTCATACGAATTCCATGCAAAGTTGTGTTTCTGAACAGTGATACACCAGTTGTGATGAGTATAATATCCATATGACCACCAGTCGCGTAAGATTTTTTCAAAAGATGACTCCGTCAATCAAAACCAAAATGCAATCCTATGGAATATGAATCGCTGTGAATTACATATTTCATACTTCATAAATTGCTTCGCCATGAATTTGTGTGAACACAGTACGTGACGTCGCGAACTGTTTCTATTCGAGACCTGAATCACACGTGCGCCTGCTCTAGAGGTGTTTGTTGTAAATCAGGTATGCATGTGTTCGAGTTGGTGACTTTACGTCGGGGTTGGCGTGAAGTTATACGAACTGCGTGGAGGTAAACTCCGGGAGTACCCCGCTACGCATGACTGAAACGATAGTAGCAGCCGACAGTTCCCATGATACATTGCTCGCGTGGTGACAGACAAAACGGTGTTAGCTGTTCCCTCTTTCACCTGGCAATGGCGTTGCGTAGAGAGACCAGTTGGTGCCTTTTGGCTTGTCTGTTACCAATGTTTCCATGTGGTTATTACGTGCGTAGGTTGGGAAATGAATCCTGAAGTTAATTCAGCTCCCCGAAGAGTTTGAACTTCAGCTGCAATTTGTCAATAGTCCGAGGTGAGCATTCGAACGCCAAAAGCGTTGGCCGGGTTCGCCCTTTTCGCTGGTCTTCCGCGGTAACTCCGTCCGCACGCTCACAAGGGGACCAAGTCCGTGTTACGGTACAGTTGAAACTAACTTGACATTTCTTTTTGTTTGATATGAAGTTCGCCAACACCTAGATCCTCTTTTTGCTTTTGTGGGTCGCGTGGCGCCTGAAATGACAAGTCGTGAGGATTCCTGGGGGCCGAAGATTGGTAGCAAGCAAAATTGAACTTGTGTTTCTTTGAACACTAGATGTACGGTCCGTAAAATATGAACAAGAATTTTGTTATATAAAAGAATCGTTCAATTGACCTGTTAAAACTTCAAGACATTACATTTTAATTGTGAATGTGATACCATCGCATTCACGTATTATCCATTACGACAAACCGACGAAGTACAATTTTTAAGAAGCTCTCATACGCACTGTATATCCTAGTGTTTTTGCTGCACATTGGCGACTGTCAAGTACATGCACCCCAAGGAGGCAACAAAATTATTAGCGTCTGGTGCCATCCCAGCGCTGCAAATCACAAGTGGATTTTTGTTGTATTCCGTAGTGCAATCCAAACTACATTTCCGATGTTTCTGATTGTGTTAACGTAGATTAACTGTGAATTGCGCGAACATCCTTCGATGGCCCGTTGCCAATACAACTCAAAGTCCATGACACACGCATACACTCTACCCCTTGGTGTACGGTGCTGATGTCCGCCAAGCTACTTCTTCTCTGTTTATGTCATGTCAAAATCGAACATCAGTCTAAGATGATTACGCCTATTGCGAACAAACGTTCGTAAAATTTTTGTATGACAAAAATAAGATTCTCGTCACAGTACGGCAGTTTTAGAGATGTCGACCCATGCTTGCAGAAATTTTGCGCAGATCACGTCTGTTATGCAGGGTTGTGAGATCAGTTTGCTTTTTGCGTGTCGAAGTAAATCCATGTTGTCATGGCTGTAATATAAGATGCACGAGAGGCTTGAGAGCAGTATTTGAGACATACGAAACGGAGAACATCGAGGAAGTCAGATTTTGTCGTTTTCCAGAGACGTGATTATATATTTCTTACCGCCCTGCTTACGTGCCGAGATCGTCTGCATCAGTCATATCGCCTGCATCTCTTGATGATCAGATTAGCAACGTTACACTTTCGAGAAACTGTACCCGATTCATATCTTATCGACAGTCATGATACTTGATATTTTCCCCCGACAAACAGGTGCGTTATTCAGTGTTCAAAGAGGTGCCAGAATGAACATTTTATCAACATCACCGCAAATTTTGGTAGCATCTGAAGTTGGTCCTTGCGAGAAACATTTCATTTTTGAAAACCTTGCAAGAAACGTGAGTCCGTGTCTAAGATAGGAAGTAATGTTCATGCTGTATGTTCAGCGCCTGAGGACGACGGGTCAAGGAACAATGGCTCATGAGAAGTAATTTATTACTCTCCTGCTGTTGTTTTGTTTGCACAGCCCGACAGTATGTCCGTGCAAGTGTCACATACTTGCACACAAATGACTAACCTAGCCTTCATCGTCCTCACATTGCAAAGATGGAAACAGAAGTTTTATCCTTGTTCAATTCAATCAAATGTCAATGACAGCCATTAAATGACATTTGATACAACACAGACGAATGTAATCAGCATATACTCCCAAAATATTGACTAATACACAGTGTAGCGTAGCCCGAGATAAACACAGCCACAGGAACACGGAATGGCAAGTACGGGGGCATGTACATGTATAGCTCGAAAGAAAAGTATGGAAATGGATATTGTTAATTAAAACCCTTTCATGACTATAGTTACGAGTGCCCTCGGAAAGGGAGTTATCGGGGTTATGTGTCACAGCAATAAAAAACGATTAAAATGCTTTAATATGCAGACAATCAAACAAGATGACGTTAATGATGTGGTTAAATATGATGAAAACACGAAAATATGAGTAATGATATGAGGAGGATAACGGAAGTCTTCATGCACGCATTCTTGAAATGGATTGGCAATTTAGCATAATGTTTATAATCAGCAGCACAGCTGCAAACCAATGGAAACAACAACACTTAATAATCAATTTAATCCTCTAAATTAATGAATTAATTAAGAAACGAATGAAGCATAATGAACAATTAGTCATTTAATCAATCAATAGTCACTTGTTCAATCAATCAGTCAATCAATCAATCAATCAATCAATCAATCAATCAATCAATCAATCAATCAATCAATAACTAATCAATCAATCAATCAACCAATCAATAACTAATCAATCAATCAATTAATCAATCAATTAATCAATCAATCAATCAATCAATCAATCAATCAATCAATCAATCAATCAATCAATCAATCATAAACCGATAATTTCTTGTAAAATGTTGATGGTACTCTTATTCAAGGATAAAGAAACAATACATTATCACAGGGAAACTTTCACTGAGGAAAAATCTTAAATCGAGTAATTAACAAAGGACGACTTCCAACTTTCACTTCAACTTGACAGAAATGCCTGTATTTGGGGCTATAAACGTTGAGACAGGTGTAATTGTTTACATAACAACATATTTGTAAGCTTATCATTTTGTTTGATGAGGTCACAAGACCTCTTTGATAGGGAACAAATCGAGGACATGACCTTGTAGTGATCTGCTGATGCCACTGTCCAAAGAGGCTCTGGACAAGCCTGCTGACTGATATTTGATTCAGAGGGAATATAGCTAACATGACGGAAAACGATCTAACATGACAGAAAACGATATGGCTGGACAAGTACTCCTCCAGCACCCTTCACTGGGACCTTCCAGACCCACTGCTAATCCAAAAGTGACGTTTAGGCTTTCACCGTTGGCAGTAACCCCTTCTTTCTCTAATTCCGAAAACCACGAGTGAATACCAAATTTCCTCGGCGGTGTTACGATACATTACGCCGACCCTGTCGGATGAATCACGCCACTCCGTGTGTCATGGACCTATCCTCATGGGAGAGTTTCCCCGGCCACGTTCTCGACGTCTGACAAGCCAGCTATGACAAGTTGATGTTATTTACTCACAAAGGATGAGTAAGTTCAATGCCAAAATGCGCCCGTCTCGATCAAAACATGTAAGCGGGCATCAACAGCCCCAACCGGCAATCTGGCGTGGCAGATTGACTGGGCCAAAACGTATTCTTCGAAGTTCAAGTCGAGGGTGCGAAACGTTTTCTGCATCGTTCATATATGCATTTGTTGGATGTCTGGGCACTTGTTCTTGCGGATCAGGATACCTCAAGAGGCGGATCCAGATATTTGGTGAAAGGGGGTGTCACCGGTTGCCCTTGGTAATGGAGTCCGAAGAAGATGAGAGGCTCATCAGGAGCAAATAGAAGTGCCTCCGGTAGTGTCCTGTAGGGTGCGACATTATTTTGGAGAGATAGAGAGAGACCTAATCTACATGGGGCGTCGTCGCCTTAAATTGTTATTCTTTTAGTATGTTTTATCACAGGGAAGGGGGAGGGGGCTTTGATCATCTAACTCTGTCTCTGTACCTCACCCAAACGCAAATTAGTCTCGGAAGTCAAGTTCTGAACCTCGGAGCTCCACGACCTCTTCAAGAACTAGAAAAAAACCACACACACCCAAAGAGGAACTAGAAAAACAAAACAAAACACACACTTTCAAGCAACAGGTTTCCGAATAAAGCAGAAAAACTATACAAAATGTTCAGCATTTACAGTGACCAAAGTGCTTTTCA
>JZLH01S0538648.1:139433-157103 GCA_001188425.1 Eucidaris tribuloides
ATACCATGGAAATGTGTATTAAAAGTTCAGAACTCGTACCTTACTTTCTTTTTCAAAAATAATTATTATAAATCAGGCTGTTTTTGCATTTTGATTGATTGATTGATTGATTGATTGATTGATTGATTGATTGATTGATTGTTTGTTTCATTGATTGATTGATTGATTGATTGATTGATTGATTGATTGATTGATTGATTGAGTGAGTGAGTGAGTGAGTGAGTGAGTGAGTGAGTGAGTGAGTGATTAACTGATTGATTGACTGATTGCTTGATTGCTTGATTGATTGCTATTATTTATGGCATCGTCAACCGAATTGTTGGGGCGAACATACATTTAATTGCACGCTCGAGTGCGGCTAGTCAATCCAATCCAATGTCATTATTTTTTAATTTCAATTTCACAGAAAAGGGTAAATGCATTGAGATGGAGCCTGGAGGTAAGTATGTCTCCTTAATTTAGTTTTAACCCGATGAACGATCCTTCTGTTCTTAACTGCGGGGTATGTGGTTGCATGCAGCGAATGTTCTGACGACATTTCGACAAAACGCGCGACAAAATGTGTGTGACGTTCATCACGCTGGCCTGGGAGGGATCACCGTCTGACAGCTGGGATGTGAAACTTACATGTGCGTTCTTTGGGTGGAGCAGAGATACAGTACGTGTAAAAGTCATTTGATGGTATTGACAGTTGTACTGTTACTATTACAGTGCAATAAATTACAATAATTTAAGTTTCCGGTAGATTGATTAAAGGACCAGCTACAGTGTGAAAAAATCCCCCCCCCCAAAAAAAGGAACACTAGTCCTTTTATACTTACAGCGAATACCAATTCGTATCACCTTTGAATAAGCGAGAAGTAACATTGACAGGCCAAAAGTGCAGGGCAAGGGTGCATCCAGGATTTTCTTGTGTTTGGGTCGTGATCATAATTTTTTGGACCTTTTCACAATGACAGAACAGCAAGATGTGATTAAAATGTACCTGATCCCGGGACCTGATCAATGCTTTTTCATTCATGTCACTGCGAAACGGCCATCGAAAAAAAATCGTCTTTGGAAAAAAATGTGGACCTATGATTTTTTTTTATTTATTATTATTATTTATTTATTTATTTATTTTTTTTTTTGGGGGGGGGGGGGTCTCGTATGACCCTCCACCCACCCCCTTGCAAACCCCCATGCATGGGTTTGAGAGCAGAATTAGCAAGAACGTTAGGGCCTCTTACGTGTACAGGGTGATATACAGTTTTCCAAAGTGAACTACACGCCAGAATTTTTTAAAGACAAGGAATCCATTTACCACCTATCCAGGAGTCCAACAAAACATAACTTATGCCATTATAGGCTATTTATGAAGGAGGTTTCTGTGAAATTTGAAGATTAAAAATCAATCAGACTTTGAAAAATACACCAAAATGGCAACTGTCTGTTAGGCTCCGTATGAAGCTCTCTGAACTGAATCAGTTCAGTGGTATTATTTCAGTTATTGTACTTGTCTATGAATAATAATCTACATAAAACTTAAGCAAACAATTTGACATGTTCATGAATGCATATGTGACACATTTATTAATTGTAAATACATTTCACATATCGTATATGATGAACACACAATGCACTGTATGGGTCTGAAAGAAGACGAGTAGACTTCTAGTAGATTTTTTTTTGTCTCTTTGATACTTTAATTCAATTCAAAATCTAAAGATCACTATATTTCTGACCAAACTAAGTTTCTAGCTCCAATACTTTGCTTAAGGTTCTCAGATTATACTTTCTTCTATACACCAGCACCAGTGCATTTATTTACACAAGGCTATATAGGTATCGTATAACCATGGAGCTACAAGCTCCATGGTATAACAATGTTTCCAGTTTTAAACAATCTGAGCTTCACGATTCCTCATGCTAATTGCTACCAGTGTCTCTGATACGGTCTACAAATGAAGCCCTGAGGAAAATTGCAGTTTAAAACGATCATCAAAGACCTTTAAAAAGTGAAAATCACTGAGAAACAATTTCAGTCTACCCCCCACCCAATAGGATGCTGTGTTGCAGAATTTTCGTCATCTGATGATAATTCATGTGCCGATTTTTTTTTATCGGTACATATTTCACGAGTGACAGCATAATTATCTAAAGTTTTGTGTTCTAGGGTGTTTATTTCTCCAATCAAACACTGTCATATGTGTCAGATAGCAAAGTTTGGCAATTTTTTAAATGGGGCTTCCACAAAGTTATATAGTAACTTTTAGGCAGTGTTGTAGTGCCTTGATGCCGGGCCTTGGCCTTAAGGCGCCTTAAGGCCTATTTTTCAATGCCTTGGTCTTGAGCATGCCTTGGTCTTGGACTTCAATGCCTTGGCCTTGAAAATCTCCAGAAAATTCAAGGCATTTTCAAGGCATTTAAAATTTTTGTACTTTTGCAAGAATAATTGTGAATATTTTGGTTTATTGTACAGTAAATCTATATCATTAATCTAATGCAAGTTTTATGCAGTCATAACAGACTTGAGAATTCATGTATGGGTGTTGATATAGTGCCCCTGTTGAGCGTGTGTTCAGTCGTGGTGGAAGACCACTGCACCGTGTACGTCTGTCTGCTAACATGCTACAAAATCACGATGTTTCTTAAATGCAATGAGCAGATCTTGAATATAAAAATGCTGTTATATGGGCTAATTCCAGGCAACTTATCCTCATGAGGGGAAAGTATACTCAAGCCTTTCTGCATCAAATAGGGTTTTAGAAATATTAGTGGCAGATCGGTCAAAACCAAATATCAGATAAAGGTATCATTTATATCAAATACAAATTGGCATTTTGTAATTTGTTTGACATAATTTTTATACAGTGTTAAAGAACTCCTTTCTTTTGTTCTTTGAATCATGAAAATGGAAATTTACCACAAGTTATTTCATTATATTGCAGAGCCTTGTTCGGGTCCTGGGGTAAATTACAGACTCAAACCACTGAATATATTACACTGCCGGTGTATTTCTTCTTGTCACAACTCATCTTTTTCTTTATTTATTTTGCTTGGAGAGTGAGAGGGGCCATATGAGGGTATTAAGCAAAGACCAGTGAATGTTCCATTTACATGCTTTTCAAATATTATACTTATGTAAAGTTTAGCAAATCTCAGGTGGATAGAGGTTAGTTTTTGTTTCACCTTGTGTAGAGTGCAAGTTGTATTATTTACTCTGGTTTCCAGGAATTAAGGAGAAACCTTTAAAGCCTATTCCGATATTAAAGAGTTGAGCATTTACAAGTTATGGTATCATGTCTGCTCATGTCAAACGTTTTTATCTATCATCTTGAGCCATAATTATGTAAATTTTTGCATCTGATTGCCACAATGAGCAACTGCTTCTTGCTCTTAACAGTGAAGTGGAACAGGGAAAAAATACAAAATTACTTAACAAAATAAAATACTTCAACGTACGGGCATACATTTGTTATCAGTGTAAGTGCCACTTCAGGCTTGATTGTGTATAACAGTTATAACTTGTAAAAAAATCATCTTGTGGAAAGGTCATTTTGATGCATATTTGCTCTACTCCAAACATGATTTGGGTACTTTCATGTAATGTCTGTTTTACAGTTAACAGATACTAAGTTGACTTCAGAATAAACAGTACTTTGAATGTCAAAGTCATGCGTTTTTCGGCATGCGTGATCCTCCTTCATTTCTTTATTAATGCCTTGGCCTTGGCATTGGGCCTTGAGGTTTCATGCCTTGGCCTTGGCCTTGGGTGTCCATGCCTTGGCCTTGGACATTGAAGCCTTGGCCTGGGCCTTGAGGGTTTGGGCCTTGACTACAACACTGCTTTTAGGCATGCAAAAGAGATGCCCTGCCTTTAAATCGATTTTTATTTTGAGTTACGATTTTAATATCACTGCATAATAAGTGTGAAAGCAATCTTTTCCTACACGGCGGTGCTACTGCTACTGCAATTTCCGCTGCTGTTCACGGCTGAAGTTGCTGCTGTCACTATCAATACTTGTACTCAGTGCTAATGACTTCTTTGGATTTTCGTAATGAGTTCTCTTGGGTAGACATCCAATACGTCGCAAATTGTGCATGCGTAGATTGAGAATACGTCACTATCGCAGGGTCGTTGGGCTCGTTCACATTATTGTTAGAGTAAATCACCGATATTTTTAGCGTCTCGTACATTCTGTTGCCTCCCCGCCAATTTGAACATACGCACATTCAGGTACATATTTTGAGATAATTAGATTTACTAATTCCAAAAATATATTACATATATTATAGACTACCCCGTCGAAATTCCTTCATGATCGTAGTTGAATAGGATTCCTGCTGATTGGCTGATTGGAACGGTGAATGACATGAACTGGTCTGGCTTTCAGACGTGAGAACCTATCCTATAAACTAAATACATTATCATCAATTAAAGGTTTAATAGCATGAATGGGGTAGTCTTCAACTTGGGCTGAAACTAGAATCAAGTAAACTATGTAAAGATTCTGCTGTGAAAATCTTGTGCTCAAACGTTGATTCATTCTAAAATAAATACTGTCAATATCCCTTGTGGCAGGCAAATATGTTGTGTAGCTTTCTATAGGATTTATTACTCTCGGGCCTCGAGAGAAATAAGATACTGGTATTTCCATGCTTGATTCTCCTTAAGTAAACAAATTAAAAGACAAACCCTTCCAGCTGGGAGATCCACTCCAGCTGGTGTGTAGTTGGTATATGTTTCAATTCATTTCGTTCTTGAGGCATATTCAAGTGTTCCCAGTCATGTTTAACTTCAACAGCCTTGAATTAAAGGCAAGGTTCACCCTGACGACAAGTTGGTTTTAATAAAAGTATGAAAATGAGAGAAACATATTAATGAAAGTTTGGCGAAAATCCACCAAAGAATAACAGGGTTATGAAGTTTCAAAGTTTCAATTTTGTGACGTCACATGCGAGCAGCTCCCCATAAATATAAATTCCATAAATTGCCATTTTTTTAATGGTTCATGGTAATTGAATGAATTTGTTTCATAGAAGCCTGTATGAAATAATTTTTCTGATGATATATTTAATGCACAGGAAAAATAATTTTCAAATTTCTGAGAAAACGGCACTTTATGGAACGGGGAGCTGCTCGCATGTGACGTCACAAATTTCAAACTTAAAAATTCCATAACTCTGTAATTCTTTGATGGATTTTCGTCAAACTTTCTTTAATATGTTTCTCTCATTTTTCTGCTTTTATCAAAACCAACTTGATCTCAGGGTGAACCTTGCCTTTAAGACTAGTGTGGTGAGACTGGGGTCCACGTTCTAGGGGTACTTCGCACCAGCAGTGCTACTCGGAGCATGTGTTTGTAGCTTCATGCTCGGAGGAAAGAAACCCCCCCCCCCGAAAAAAAAAAAAAAAAAAAATAAGAACGAAACTAGACGTGAACCTAATGCGAAACGTATGGGATGGGAGGGGGGGGGGGTGCTGTGTTAGAGCATCATATCATATGAAAAAATATATTGCTCCTCCAGAAGAACTAGTACCTTCGATGAATGTGTCTCGAATCATGGAACTTGGTCCCAAATTAAGATTGGAGTTGCTAATTTTTGTGACTTGTGACTTGACTTGCAATTTACCACAATGACCTGCGGACTTGACTCGGACTTGCTACAGACTGACAGATGACTTGCACACACATCTCTGTTGGAACCCCCACCCCCTCCCGTTTTTTCGTTATATCCCAGTAACGGTGACTCAGAAGTGAACTGTGCTATCATTTTTGAAAACATTCAAATTTCTTTTGACACAAAAGAGAGAGTGGGGTCATGCCATGAAGCTCATGGACACTCGTTATCAGTGCTAGCGATCTCGCTCGATCACATGCTTTTCATTTTTGTCACGTGTACTTCATTCAGCTCACGTGAACCTCCCAGGGTTGAGACGTAAGGTACCCCTATCCCCATGTGTGACAAACAGCCCGTGTGGGACCACTGCGTATGATGGTACTTTCTCATGTCCAAACAAAGCAACTACAAAGTTTATGTCACGTTTAATTTCATTTTTTTTACAGAATCACCACCTGATTATTATGTTGGACCATTATGACCTCAGGCTTTACGTTTCCATCAATTATTTTTTGGGGATGCTGGCACCCCCAGGCAAATATTTTCAACAACAAAATGTTCTTGTCAGATGAACGCAGTTTGACATTGCACGACAACCCTGTACCAACCTGGGAGGCCTAAGTATATTTGAATCATACAACACGAAATATCGTCGCTTGTCCGGCAAAAGGGCCCTAGCATATGTTCCCGGCAGAAGGGCCTTAACACTAATTTGTCTCTAATTTTAAACGATTGGAATTTTTTCACATGAAACTAAAGTAGTGTGATATTTTTAAATCCTTCTTACAGTCTGTTAAGTACAAATATCAAGTAATGCAATATTTCCCAAATTAGAGATTATTAAATGTTAAGGCCCTTCTGCCGGGAACAGAGCCTTCTGCCGGACAGGTGATGGTATATTCCATTTTGGGAGGGGTGGTGGTGGAGGTGGGGGAGGGAAGACGATAATGATAGTAGTGATTATTTTCTTGCTTCTACGTGGTATAGGACTGCCTTTTCATTTCTTTTTACTGTCTGAAGTAATCCAATGATCTAGACCAATTATTTCGTGACAAATACACATTAAAGGCAGTGGATCTCATTTGCAAATATCCCCACAGACCAGGAAAAGATAACCCATGCCCTTAGGCCATTGATGAAGGGCATGTCTGTGAAATTTGGGGGTCAGTAATTACCTAGAATTTGACAAATGCGAAGGAAAAACAATAGCTGTTTAGTGTACGTTCTAGGGTAGGAATTTTTTTCTCGCGAGGAAAAAATTCAAATCAGAGTCTAACAGTCACTATAATTCCACTAAAACTAAGTTTCTAGCTCCTATATTTTGCTGAAGGTTCCCAGATGGCATTTTCTTCTGAATGCCATTGTATTTACATAATGTTAACTTTTAGGCATGCAAAAGAGATGCTCTGCCTTTAAAATCTGGTGGGATGAATTTGAAATCAAGTAGTCTCGGTTCCATACCATGAGACCTTTTATTCATTCGAGTAAACCCACTGTGGGTGCCTAAGATAAAAACACTAGTCTTAGTCAAATCTGCTGACTGAAAATAGTAGTTCCTTATCAATATAGGATGGGTTAATCTAAACGCCTGGAAGCCAGACTAGAAATCCAGGGAAGTTACCCCATAAAGGAGCAGATCTGGTGGAAATCTTAAAAAAAAATTGTGTTTATTTAATTTTTGGTATCAAAATAATACTGAGGATGTTTGGTAGCACCCTAGGTGTCCAGTTAAACACCCGACGTTTTGCAGTGTGGGGACAATCATGCCCTCGATTTGACTTTAAGATTGCGATAGCGTGTATTCGAAAAAGCTTATCTCAGGCTTGCAATCCACATTTTAATTGCAATAATTTCAACCTTTTTTTAAAGATAGATTTTAATATGGTCAGCTCTGCATGCTCTTGACTTCAGTCCAACATAGTTTTCAGACTCACGAGTCGGTCTTTACCACTTTCATTTTCACCCAGACGACGCCATCTCGGGAAACAGAGACAAAACAAAATCAGCGGCCCTGGGCAAAATAACAAACTTTCACCAACTTGCCAACAATTATTTCAATCACGATTGTGTCAATTACAATAAAATTGTGATTGTATCATCATACAGATTTTTTTCCTAGGCATTTTTTTTTGTGGAAAATTTAAACACATTCACTGGCAACTCGGTGACAGCTTTTGAAATTGTACCAAAACGGTTACTAATCTTTAAAACGAGGTCGTAGAAAAACGCGATTTGGTGATTTCAGACTTTTCGCAATTAATTATGATTATGAAAGTGAAACTGATTAACGAAAATTATTACATTGCAATGTGTAATTTACTGGACAAGGTAACGATGTGTTGTGTTATGTCTCCAATAATTGATCTAACTGAAAATGTAATTGATTTTTCTTTTTTTATCGCAGGTTGAATGTTTAAATTCAATATGTAGCTACATGATCTGAGCGACAAAGAAAAAATTGCATTCTGAAAGAACTTATTCCAAATAACCTCATGTAGACCACGCGACTTTTTAATTTTCGTTATTACATGTATGAATTGACAAAAAACGTCACATGAGCCTCCAATTTTCTATTTTTAGACTGCATTTATAATTTCAACATTTCTTCGGTGCAAGCTATCGTTTGAATTACTTTCCCGTGACGACGAGAAATAACAGATCAAATATGTCCGTCCAAATTGTGGGATATTATGTAATACTAAGAGAAAACCAAGAAAGGGAGAAAAAGAGAGTGTGCATGTGTATGACAAAGACAGAAAGACAGATTGACAGACAAATAAATTTCTAAGCGATCTTTTACTTTCTTCATGGTCTAGAGTTTTGCAACACAATGGTAAACGAGATTTATGATAATCAAAGGTTTCTCTTTAAGGTTAAATCAAAATATGTGACCGAAGTCAATGTTATGACCCGCGAAATTGAGTCTAAAGACTTCCTTTTATCTCATTTTTTTCTGACTTTGCCGCTTCATAAAATGAAAGTGCGCTATCCATGAATATATTGAAGACGAGTGTTTGTAGTGGGAAGTCTGAGGATTCTAAAAATGTAAAAATCAAATTTTATTGGCTAGGAGAAGGCCCGCGGAATTGGCAAAAACCAATCACAGACACCATTTTCTCTCAGTCGGAAATCTTCGCAGCCTTTATTATTATGCGTTCGAGTGTGGATTGTAAGCAATGGACATGCTCCTACACAGTGCGGCGTGAGGTCAGTAGTACATGACCAGTGCCTATATAACCTTGTACTTCTCTGCGCAAAAGAGGAGCGTTTTCTGTTGTTCAGAAATCGATATGCAGACAGACAGACAGACAGACAGGCAGACAGACAGAAGGAAACTACACACAAAATCGACGAACAAAAGAAAGAAAACGAAAGAAGGTTGCCATGGACAGTTCTCAATCTCTGAAAAGGACACACATATGACCCAACACCCAACATGCATACTTTTTCAACGTAATAAGATAACTTGATAAATTTATCTGGAACGCTTGATTATATTGCGGTAGCGATTGGCCTCAAGTTCACCTTTGAGATGCGTTAACAATGATTGAATTGCCTTGTCATGTATGGTTTCGTTTGATTCAAGAGGTGAAATATCTGTTGGAAATGTATCAAAACTAATGAGTTCATTATACAGGCAGGACCTCATATCGTGCGACTACAGAGACAAAAAAAAAAAAAAATCGTAGAAAGAAGATGGAACGCAACCAATGAAACAGACGGACACACCAACAGACCGACAAACCAGCAGGAACATTAACAGCGGATTAAAGTGACAAAGTACACATGTGGCAGACTGATGTTGCACTGTACAGATGCAGTCAAATGATCAACATTCACCCTTTAATATGATTTACAAAACTCCACTGAAAGGTAATGTTGACTACGGCATTTAAGGAGTTAACAACTGCACATATAGTACACACGAGCAAGGAACTTTGAAATATTTACATGTGCGCGCGTGCACACATACACATACACATACACATACACACATACAGACACACACACACAGACACACATACAGACACACATATAAACATAGACACACACATACGCACACACAGACAGAGACAGAAACAAACAAACACCGGCACACACAAAGAAATAATGCAAAACACACACGCACAAACACACATGCATACATACCAACATACACACAAACACACACAGACACAGACACACACGCAAAGAGACACACATATACACACACACACGACACACACACTACACACAACACACACAACTAACACGACGACACACACTACACACACACACACACACACACACACACACACACACACACACACACACACACACACACACACACACACACACACACACGTACATACAACGAAACACAAAACAACCAGTTTAAAAAAATATGCCGCTAATAACATCTCATTCCGATGGAATCAAAAGAAACACGAAAACGCTTCCTGTGCAGCTTATATTTTCTCATTACGATGTTAACCCAAATGTGTAATTACATGTCTTCGGTTAGTGAATACATTATCCGGTATCCAATCAATTCCATATTACACGGTCTGCATCGTTCAATCGTGAATATCAGAATGGTAGACATGATAATTCATTTCTAATATAAACACAAATACACGAAACTGGAGGTGGCTTGGACAAATTAATTGTCCCATGAATAGTGTACGCATTTGTAAATGTAATATTTTTATTGACTAAACTTTGATTAATTTGGCGTGGGGAGGTCATCAAGCCCTTTTCGTAATGGTTTACCGCAAAAATGAGAAGGTTGTTTTGTTTTTCCTTTGTCTATAGCCAACTCTTCATGAGAACCAATCCTTATTTAAATCAAAGATAAATGACATGATTGGGGGCAGTCCTCAACTTGGGGGTAAAACCATTCTAGATTCAAGTAAACTATGCAAGGATTCTACTGTGAAAATTATTTTTTAGTCAAACGTTGACTCATTTTAAAAGAACTACCAGCAGCATGCCTTGTGACAGATAAATTTGTTGTGTAGCTTTCTATGGGATTTATTTCTCTCGGGTCACGGCACGAGAGAAATTCAATCCTGGTATGTTCATGCTTGATTCTCCTTAAGTAAACAGTATAGACTGGTATATCTTTCAACCAGTTTGGTTATAAAATCATTTTTATTTCTCCCAACCATGTCACTGCCCTTCAACGTCAAGTTCTCACACCATCCAGCAGTGCAAAATAAGGTAGAGGCCTGTATATAATACAAAATGCTACAAAATGCATTTTCGATAGATGTGTGCATCACACCGAGGTCATTAACCGTGGGCATAAACATACATGTACATTCAATACCACCACCCGAGTTCCAGGACACTCCAACAAACAAAACTCTGACCTCTCGCAATTTGAATCTACGGCGATGTTATACGATATACTTTTGTGGGGTGGGCTAAAGGTTGGTATTTCATTTATGTTTACTCAAGACCGAAAAAATGAGTCAATATTTGAGAACAGACAAAAATTCAATATCATTTCCAGATAAATGATCTCTGATCGGTGTCGCAATGTTTGGTCTCGAGAGAAATAAAGTCATTACCAACCAGGCAAACGATAGCAGTTCTTACGGTACGTTTATGTTTCTATATATGAAAATGATATTCCATTGAGGTATTATTTCAGTTGTGAGTGGATTATACGGTATATGTGATTTGTGGAACTTCTTGCCCATAAATGACATGAGAGATACAAAATCAACGTCATTACTTTGTCACCCTGTCTATAAAACCTTAAAGGTATTGGCTAACATTTACCACAGTTAAAAAGAAATCTGAGCCACATGATTCCCCATGCTACCAGTGTCTTTGATGAGGTCTAAAAATGAAGCCCTGAAAAAAATGTATTTCAAAATGATTACTTAGTGCTTTAAACAAGTGAAAATCGTAAGTTGACCAGATTCACTTGCCCATTTCCTCCCATAGACTTACTGTGTGTACACCCAGGTTAATAAAACTCGCCCCGAGTTTTATTGTCTATTCATGTAAAACTTGCCATTGGCAGTGTAACTTTCCAAACTTTTGTATTCTAGGGTGTTTATTTGTCCATTTGAACACTACTATGTAGCTCAGATATCAAAGTTTGACAATTTTTTTAAATTGAAGTTCCACAATGTTAGCCTATCACTTTAAAGACAGAGTACGGGATTTGCACGTCAGAAACGGCAAAATGAATGAAATCAGCTCAAATCGTTCACAATGTGAATATTAGTATAAATAAACACCTATCATAGAACCTTATGGGTAGAATACGTAGTTTTGGTGAAAATCTGGACATTTAAACTTCAAAATTACACAGTGACGTTAGCGTACCCGGGCCGTTCTGTTAGTTTCAAAATTGTCCGATCAGCCGTTAGCTGAAGGTCGCGCGGAGTTTAGCCGTTTAACCAATCAGTGTGCTCCGCTGGTCATGCGAACGTACACATAACCGCCATTCGCAATTAGAGCAAAATTTAAACTCACGGAAAGAATGACATTCTGGTAACATATCGTTATTAGTTTTTCTCATAAAACAACAAATTCATGACGTATGGATCTCAAACTTTCAACACACCATTTGTAAGTACTAAACTACCGTTTGGTATTGTTTACAGTGACAGTCTGAACGAGTTCACACTTCTGATTCCATTGGTTTCCAATTCTTATAAATGAGCTCAAACCGTCTACTACTACTACTACTAGTACTACTACTACTACTACTACTACTACTACTACTACTACTACTACTACTACTACTACTACTACTACTACTACTACTACTACTACTTTATTATTATTATTATTACTACTACTACTACTACTACTACTACTACTACTACTACTACTACTACTACTACTACTACTACTACTACTACTACTACTACTACTACTACTACTACTACTACTACTACTACTACTACTGCTACTACTATTACTACTATTATCACTAGTGCTCCTCCTGCTGCTGCTATCTCTACTACGCCAACAACTACTACTGCTAGCACTATACTCATTAGCGTAAATCTGTGACATCATCATATTCATCAAGTGCATGGGGGGGGGGTTCTATTCATTCATCGCGTAGATATGAATATAATGACATCACGGATTTTCGCTAGTGCTACAACAACAACAACAACAACAACAACAACAACAACAACAACTACTACTACTACTACTACTACTACTACTACTACTACTACTACTACTACTACTACTACTACTACTACTACTACTACTACTACTACTACTACTATAACTATTACCACTACTTCTGCTACTACTACTACCACCGGTACCACCACTTTTTACTACCACTATTGCTGATGCTGTTTCTACCACTTTGACCACCACCAGCGGCCACACAACCACTATCATTGCCATAAACTGTTAAACACAGCCACTGTCATAATGAAACATATACTCTTACAATTTTGATACACAATTCCGTTCAATTTTTTTCTTGTTTTGTAAATGCCAGGATAATAATGCATGAACAACCGCATATTTATTACTCTTCTGCACACATTTTCAATCATATTTATATGGCGACAAGATGTACTTTAAAACGTACTTTATAACTTGGCATCGTTGTAGTGACGGCCACAACTAAGTTTATCTTCCGACAGGATACAGGACATGTGTGTACTCAACAACCATTACCGGTCCTTTTTGGTTGTGTGAATTTAGGTCCGAGTGACAGGCTAGCTTGATTAACAGACCGTGTAATTGGGACAAATTCCAACGAGTGTAATGAAAGGTGACAAAATAACCCAAGCTCGACACGACTGATAATACACCTATTTTCCGGTAAAATGAATTTATTTTGTTAAAAGCGATAATATTCACATCGAATTTGAGATATGAAATCTCGAGTATTTTGTGAAACTGCATAAAAATGGCAGAAATGAAAAATAAACAGATAAAGGGATTAATATGAACGTGCAATTGGTTGCAACGTGAAAGTAGATACAGGTAGTTGGGGATATTATATAGAATGTTTATAAACGTAAACATGCACACACAAACATACCGGACACACACAGAGGTACATAATATGTAGGACGATGTATGTGTGTGTGTGTGTGTGTGTGTGTGTGTGTGTGTGTGTGTGTGTGTGTGTGTGTGTGTGTGTGTGAGAGACTCTACTTTGCGTATAGAATAGGCGTATATTTGTCACAGTAAACAAAATTTACGTTACCAACATACGGTAACCATGGGAACTCTAACAGTAAATAGGATGGAAAGTTGGGAAGGGGGATGGGGGTTACGGGAGAATAATGAGTGCAATCCTTGAAAGTCTGAAAGTTAACGATAATATTTTCTAACAAAAAATAAGAAAATCGCTAAATATTCATAAAGGTGTGCTACTGTAATGATACTTATAATACTGTGCGCATGAGCCAAAGCAAATTACTTTGTGTGATAGATTATGTGCAACCCACGCTTATGTTGCAAATATGACTATCATCATTACACCATATGATATTATGTATTCAACATTGACTTAACTACTACCGTCATTACACTTTTTTTAAAGGTCATTAACATCAAATGAATTACAACAAATTTAAACAAACTGCCGAGCTGAAAATTCTTCTGGGTTTTTGCGTGGGAACAAATTCATTCACACTACTTTAAATGTTGTGGTTGATATAATATGTGACACTAGTTTAAATTTTATGGTTGATATAATATGTAGCACTAGTTTAAAGGTTATGGTGGATATATTTTTTAGAGCAACTCGGTGTACATGAAGAGATTATACGTATTCAACATTGATTTGATTTAATTTAATGTGACTGATATACTTACCGATTCTAGAAAACACTTCGAAGGACGCACTCTTTTATTTAATGACCGCAATATTCCAAGGCCGTTATCCTTCAGAGAAAGGTGATGATGTTATGTACTAGTTTGCGATAAGTTATTTAGATGATCACCTGATTGCCAAAACAGGGAAGACCCGAATTCTGACAGTAATATTTACTTCTACAAGCACTGAATCCTTCTGCCACGCGTCTGTCACATATCCAATCAACACATCAGCAGCGCGGGTGCTTTTCGGCAGCGGGACTCCCTGAAAATCCGGAACCACACAAAGTAGGCAATATTTACGGTCTGATTTGGGGTTTCTGCTGAATAGCTCCAGTGCATAAGTAGGTCAAATCCATATTTCCCCTCGGTGTATTACCAGAAGTCCTACATGACCATCTGATGGGCTGGCCGCACCTATGGCTGTCATGTTAAGTTGGAATTGGAATATCATACCGAATGAGCTGACATAATACCGTAGATCCAACATGAGCTTGTCATAAAATCCTGAGAATGAACTTTGATACGTAATTACGATCCACATTATTGAAGACTTCAGGGCTGGTACGACAAATCATAAGTCCATAACGACCTGACAGTTTGATCGGACCTAAAGCTATCATTTTAAATTGAATCGAATTATCATACTACGTGAGATGGCGTGATAAGTCGTGTGGATCCAACATGAGCTCCTTAAATGTCCTGGGAACGAATGTTAATCATCATCACTAGCTAATTGCAATCCATGATTTAATACCTCAGTGCTAGTACAACAAAACATAATTTCATAATGTTTGACGTTTTGACCACACCTATAGCTGTCATGTCAAGTTGGAATCGGAATACCGTATTGGTACGTGAGCTGGCATTAGTCGTGTGGATCAAACATAAATTAGCCTACTATAAAACTCTGGGAACTTTGGAATCGCCGACTAATCAAAATCCATAAGTTAAGACCTCAGTTCTGGTATACAACAAAGCACAAGTTCGCATTATACCACGAAATATCAGTTTTTGTTTTCATCTGACTGACAGTCAAATGTCAGTCTTTACTTTTTTCAGCTGTCGATAAAGCACAGTGAAAGTATCGAACTATCACCTTCCAAATCGTGATACCAAACGCTACCAAAGTTATCCATGGAAAATTCAGACTTAGAACAAAGCTAAAATAATGCAAATAGCTATTTTTATAAGTGCATGATTTGTACCTCATGCCCAAACAAATAAAAAAAAAAACTCGCCACGATCTGTTTCTCCAGTTTAAAGATCTAAAATTGTTTTAGAATCAAGTACATTTCTGTTGTGTATATCGTATGGTGTTTGTTTTATGTATCTATTTTTTTAGACTAGTGCGATCAGGAATCAACGTGGCAGGCAAATTAGTAAGGAGCTTCAAATAGCCTCAAGGGCGGTGACATGATTGTCTGAGATAAAAAAAAATGCCTTAAAAAAACCAAATGAGTCGAAACATATACCAATGTATACACTGGGTAGAATGTATAAGATTTATCTTGATTTTTTTGTTAATTGAAGAGAAACAAGCATTAATTGAACAGTATTGATTTTGATCCTTATTAAAATTGATCTAATATAAAGCTACACAACAAATTTCACCGTCAAGGTATTCTCTGATAACTATCTTATAACAAAAAGAAAATCCGTAAAAACATTGAAATCATGAAATTTTCACAGCATAAACTTAATACAGAATATTTTATACTGAGAGCACTTCCAATCTTGCCATTTCCCTTTATCTGAATGCCAAAATAATCAATATATATCTATTTCCTGTCAATTAAAATAAACAAAACAAATCCTTCCAAGCAGGATGTAGAGTGTAACCAAAGTAAATGTTCGGTATAATTTTCAAAGTTTAATCTTGAGGCATTTTAGACTGGTCTTACTCCCGCCATTTCCGGTCATTTTTCAGAAGTTTTCCATTGCTTATATTCAGTTTTAGCTTACATTCTACAAACCGATAGCCTATAAGGTATCGATCATAGGCCTGGCCCCGCTGACAGCAAGGCGTTTGATTTCGTGTCGTACGCGGTCATTTTGGTTGCAAATATTTACGGTAGTTAAAATACTCGGATTAACTCAAGGACTATTAAGTCATTAATCTCCTCCAAAACCCCCGCAACCATTAGATCCACATAATGGAGTTGTTGTTGAAAGTGTAAAGTCAAGAAAAGGGTTTGGTCTGGGAGGAGGGATTGTAGGTGGGGGTTACTCGCGTACTAACACAATTGTAGATGCGCCGTTTATTCTTTTCTAAAGTCTATATGCGTAAACGTGCAGGTATTGTCAAATTGTCAGTATAGTTAAATATTACGTAAGAACAAATACCTAATAAATGTCTTTCTCTTATTGTGACACCCAAGACCCGTCTCATCACTGACCACGTAATGACCAATTTGCCTCTGCCAAGTGACAACACACTAACTGGTTTGAAGCTGGTTTGAGCAGGCGCGTATCCAGGAATTTTCAAAGGGGTGTTCATCAAGTCTAATTTTTTTTAGCCCAGCTGCCAAAGAGTCGCTCACCAGGGAGGGGGAAGGGGGTAGCGGCATAAAAATGGTAAAATGGGGCGGGGGGGGGGGAACAAGTAAATCTTGTATTCCAAACAATAATTTTTTGCACGTCCAATTTTTCCCGCTAGCGACCGAAAACTGACTATTTATGCTACTCTGTCTGTTCTGAAGATTTAAAACACCCTTTTCCCCCAAAGACGGTATTTTCAAGAAAAAGGGGGGTGTTTTGGGTATGTTAACACCCCCCTTTTGCAAAAGGTGTTTGGACACCCCAAAACACGCCCTGGATACGCGTACGGGTTTGAGTCAGAAACAGACATTATTTAGTGAGCAGAATCTTTAAAAGCTAGTGCCCTTTTTGAATTGCAAAGGTTATCCATTTTTTGCTCAAAACTGATCTAGCTAAAGACAGATACATCCAATCATAAAACAGTATTCATAAATTGGATACACGATTAACTGTAAATATCGGCCTATATCACTCTTGGATTTGGCCATTTTCTGAAGTTTATGGGTAACATTTTGACTAGACTCACGCACGCACGCACACACAGACACACACACGCACACACACACACACATACACACACGCACACGCACACCTACACACACATACACACCTACACACAAACACGCACACACACAAACACACACACATATACACACGCACACGCACACACACACACACACACACACACACACACACACACACACACACACACACACACAC
>JZLH01S0538648.1:163703-174553 GCA_001188425.1 Eucidaris tribuloides
AATTTATATATTTTCATAAGCGTGGTAAGAAACATGTCAAAATTTTCGGCGCGCTCCGCGCGCAAAATTGAATACTAATATACTACTGCTACTACTACTACTCCTACTACTACTTCTGCTACTACTACTACTACTACTACTACTACTACTACTAATAATAATAATAATAATAACAATGAAACATTAAGACAAAATTGCATGTCTCTAAGCACTTTTTAGAACAGAGATAGACCTACAAAAGGATTGTTGTGTAAGTTAAATGTATTTGCTGTGCCTTGCGCAGACAGTGTTTAAACAAGCCATAATACATAAGAATTTTTGTTAAGTTGTTTAGGGGGATGTACTGTTTGCCTTCAAATGTTTGAAATAGTGTGGTACAAAAACTGTGAAAATTTTCGGCGCGCTGCGCGCGCAAAATTGCAATACAAAATTTTCAAACAAGAATATTGTGTGTGATTAGTAGTGTTTTGTAGTATTACTTTTCAAGAATTGTTCAGATTAATTCAGATTAATTATTCAGATCAATTTGTCACTAAAGAAGCAAAAATATGTAGATTTGTAAAGGTGAAACTGCAATTTTTCCTTTCCTTGGAGGGGAAAACCAAGTGTATTTTTTTTTGTGTTTGCATGGCGAATTTTTATGTACAATTATATGGTTTGGTTGTAAAAATGCGATTAGACTTTAGGCCTATGTTTTTCAGTCACGGGGCCATCATCAGCACAATCTATTTGGGGACTTAACTTGCCACAAACATCATAAGTGATTTTATTGTTCTGTACTGAATAGAAAAAAATATGTAACTAAAAAGAAGTGAATTTTGCACTAAATGGCGTCAAATAGTCATGATAAAGCAGAAAGGATAGTATTTTAGCGTAGAGCTTCCACAGTACAGTCAGGATCCCGCACGCCAGGGACCTTTGCGCAATTGCGCCTGTTATGTAGGCTATATTGAGCACAATTTCTTGTGCCCCTCGTATTTGAAAATCTTGAATCCGCCCCTGAATATACTGCCTTTTCTTAATCACCAGGACTGTTTTAAGTCGATAAAACATGCCAAAAACACGCACCAAATCGCACGATTAATTGCATCAAATATCAAAAAGCTCTCACAGTGCGACGGGGGGGGGCGGAACCCCTCCCACCCCCCCCACCCCTCGCTCGATCCTTGCGCATATTCGCCACATAGATCAAATCAGGCTACGTACTGTAGATGGCCATTGCTAGCGCCAGCTTATTGATGAGAGAATAGGATGATGAATTAATACCCTTTTCTGACCTAATCACCGATTAGGTCCTGATTTGTGATACGTATGAGAATAACAATATTAATCACATTTTAATTTGTGTACATGCTTTAGTTCGGAAAGCCGAAATACTAAGAAATAATTAACAGAAAGTGTCTATGTCGAAAAAGGGACCTAAAGAAAAAAAAATGACTATCTTTTTATGATCAGAATAACGGGAAATGGTGTCAAGAAAATTACGTCAGAATCAGAACTCTGAGTGTGATGAATTCTTATTTATAGCATAAAATAATATGTAAACCACATCAGTACTAAAGTGATTAGTGAAAATAAAACATAGTTGAATAAGACAAAAAAAAGCAGTGCTACTTTGTAGAGATTTGTATGAAATTACCCAGAAATGTGGTAACACATCTGTCCAGCTGGTCCCTGACTGCTTATTATGGAGTTCATGTCATAGAGTTGTACTCAGTGTGCCCTTCTAAGAGTTTTTCAATCGGCATCAAAGGTTCAATGACAGTAATAGAAATTGGTTTTGATAGGCAATTACACCAAACAGAATAATCGTGAATACAAACTATTCTGCCCGTGGGTCGATATATTAGATTCTGATTGATCCTCTGTCTCCTGTAAATCAGTTTTCTCGCTGTTGTCCCATTCCTTTCTCATCATCGTCGCTCTCATCCACCTCACTCTTATCTTCGTCGCTCTCAGTGTAATTCATACAAATCATACAAAGTAGCCTGCTTTTTTTTTTTTTAGGGGGGGGGGGGGTTATTCACTATGTTTTATGCTTTCACAATCATTTTTAGTACGCTGATGTGGTTTTCTCATATTATTTATGCTTATCAGGTAAGAATTCATCACCTAAGAGTTCTGATTCTGACTGTATTCTGATTACCATTTTGGCGTTTGTTCCGATCATAAAAAGATATTTTTTTCTTTAGGTTCCCTTTTTCTTTGACATAGGACAAATTCTGTAAATATTTCTTAGTATTTGGCTATTTCCGAACTTAAAGGCATGTACAAAAAAATTAAAATGTTGATTAAATTATTGTTATTCTCATGATATATTTACAAATCAGGACCTCAATCAGTGAATTAGCCAGAAAAAAGGTATTAATTCATCATCCTATATGCTCCCATTCAATAAGTTGGCTCTAGCGAATGGGCCATCTAAGACTTTTTGGCTAAAATGATGTCATATCGCCAAACTAATGTCAGATTCGGAATCCTTAAGGTCGTCTTGCCCGAGAATCGAGTCTTTGGACATGATTATAGGCGCTCTGGTTCCCTTGTGTGGGTCAAAACCTAATTTTTCAAAATGGCGTCGGCAGCCATCTGGGATTTCTGGGTGAAAATAATGTCATGACGTCAAACTAATGTCAGATTCGGAATCCTTGGGACCGACTTACCCGAAAAAGTGCCATTGAACATGATAATAGGTGCTCTTGTTCCCCGTCAGGGTCAAAATCTAATATTTCAAAATGGCGTCGGCGGCCATCTTGGATTTCTGAGTGACAATGATATCATGACGTCAAACTAATTTCAGATTCGGAATCCTTGGAGCCGACTTACCCGAAAAAGTGTCATTGAACATGATTATAGGTGCTCTTGTTCCCCGTCAGGGTCAAAACCTACTTTTTCAAAATAGCGTTGGTGGCCATCTTGGATTTCTGCGGCAATCTTGGATTTCTGAGTGACAATGGTGTCATGACGTCAAACTAATGTCAGATTCGGAGTCCTTGGGGCCGACTTACCCGAAAAAGTGTCATTGAACATGATTATAGGTGCTATGGTTCCCCAGCTGGGTCAAAATCTAATATTTCAAAATGGCGTCGGCGGCCATTTTGGATTTTAGCCGCCAGCAAAAAATGCCAGGATTTTTGCGAGGGACATGGGGGCTAATTTTTTTTCAAACTGGTCCATAGAAGTCAAATCAGTCGTCAAACCTTACTTGCGAGAAAATTGTCACGGAACTGAGGTTTTGGACTTGACTATAAAGTTACCGTACGGTGTCTGCAGTCAAATGTGACTGAGGCCTAAATAAAGATATGAATTTGATGTTTAATGTAACTTAGCCAGCAAGTTATCTAAATGAAGGGCGCCAACATTCGCTCCGGTGATGGTTGCTCCGGTGACCATATCTCAGAGGACTTAGGGTGAGGTTTAGCCACTGGGTTTCCAGTTCAGAATAGGATAAGGGTTAGGGTTAGGGTTGCCATTGAGTTTCCAGTTCAGAATAGAGTAAGGAACAGGGTTGTATTGTTGCGTTGATTTCATTATGTGTATGTGTGTGTGTGTGTGTGTGTTTGTGTGTGTATGTTTGTTTGTGTATGTATGTGTCTCTATGAGAGTGTCTGTGTGTGTCTGTGGTGTGTGTGTTTGCGTGTGTGTGTGTGTGTGTGTGTTCGTGACTGTGTATCTGTGTATGTGTGCGTCTCTTTGATTGTGTCTGTGTCTGTTTGTGTCTGTGTATATGTGTGTCTGTGTGGTGTGTGTATGTGTATGTGTGTATGTGTGTGTATGTGTCTGTCTGTGTGTGTGTTCGTGACTACGTGTATCTGTGTATGTGTGCGTCTCTGATTGTGTGTCTGTTTATGTCTGTGTATGTGTGTGTCTGTGTGGTGTGAGTGTGTGTGTATGTGTATGTGTATGTGTGTGTGTGTGTGTGTGTGTGTGTGTGTGTGTGTGTGTGTGTGTGTGTGTGTGTGTGGTGTGTGTGTTGTGTGTGTGTGTGTGTGTGTGTGTGTGTGTGTGTGTGTGTGTGTGTGTGTGTGTGTGTGTGTGTGTGTGTGTGTGTGTGTGTGTGTGTGTGTGTGTGTGTGGGTGTGGGTGTGTGTGTGTGTATGTGTAAGTGTATGTGTGTATGTGATAGTTCATGTATTTGACCGACCTGTTTCCAGTCTCTCATCGCTGACTGTATACGTATCTCTCTTGTATTATGCTCACACATGTTGACACATTTGCTCGATATTATAATGTATGTAATCATTTGGCAGAAAAAAATGAACCCCCAAAGCCGATATAATTACATGGTCATGTAGTAGGTTCGTGTAAAAAAAAATACTGACATGTAATTTTAAGCAAATCCAGACTTCTGTTTTCACATCTGCTTGAAAATCTATTCTGGTCTTTAATAGTATTGTATTTCCATGAGGAATTCTTAAAGCTAAACCCCACCAAATAAACAAACAAACAAAGTTAACAAACAAACAAACAAACAAACAAACAACAATGACAACGAAACTCCGAGTGGTTGGTAAAAAGTTTATTTATACATGAAATGTAAGCTATAATCGTTTTCTTTGGGCACATAGTCATGTTGGACCGACATTTTAAAACCTAAAGAAATATTTATGTCAGAGAATATATGACCATGCAATTTTTATGAAATTGTATTCGATTCGGAATCCTCATCCTCGCCAAATTTTATCTCTCGTTAATATGAATCATATTCTACGATCTGATTTTGTTCTCTCAGAAAATGAGGGATTTATACTATCTTTCATCGATGCTGTGTACTCTGGATAGGTTCACGTCCCAAAGCCTAGAACATTAAACGTTACCCTGTGATGGTGATGTGTAAGTCAATGAACCTGAGAAGAATTCATGGAATTTAAAGGGCAGTGACATGACGACTGGGGAAAAAGTCACAATTCAGAACCAAATAAGTTCAGTGGCTGGAGAGTATATTATACAGGTTGGAACTAATTTGTTTGGAATTTGTTTACTTGAGGAAGAACAAGTATTAACTTTTTGAGTTTTGAATTAATTTCCGGCCCTGATAGAAATTAATCCCATAGACAGCTGCACAACAAAATTCACAGCCACAACATTTCTGACGATAATTGTACAACAAAGTGGAAAGTTACGACTATGAATTTTTTTCTCGGCTAGAGCTTTAAACAATTCTGGGAGCATTGTATCCTAAGTTGATGACTACTTCCAATCTCGCCATTTCCTTTCCCTTTAAAAGTTTCATATATAATTATGTTTGATTTGAAGTATCAAGTTACACTGTCCATGTTGCCAACTGCATTAAACCCCGAATCGTTATACATTGTTAGTTAAAATATATAATAGCAAGACCATTATAATATACATTTTAATTAAATCACAGAATAATGATCTAGTTAGCAAAATCAACTGATACAATATCAAAATAATAAAAGTTAGAATTGTACAGGTTATTTGTGATGACGTCACCAGATCGATCGGGTTTGGCAATGTTACACATCGTCACCCTCTTTCCAGTCAATTATAATCATTATGATCTCCCAGTTACATTTTTCTCGCGTATAAAACAGATTTTCATTTGCACACACAACATTGAAACAAATAATAATCATGTACCAATAAAAACGCTTCTAAAGAATGTTCCTTTTCCTCCTTGTACTTATTGGATTTTATAATGAAATATTTGCAGTATAACTATATATCAGTAGAAAATGTGTTATTGTTTATTTCTTAACATTTCCAAGGAGTACCTAATTGGATCTATTTTATTCAAATAGGTAATGGTATTTCATCTGAAACTTCTTGAAGATTTATTTGTGATACTACTTTTGTCTTTGAGTCAAAGAACAACTCGTTCTGTGTTCGACAGAAAAGAAAAGAAAAGAAAAAGCCAACAAAGTGCACTCTTATCAAAACAGCGCCATCTCCGGCGTACTGGGTGCATTGCGACTTGTCCCAGTACCTTGGCATCGTGTCTTATCAATTGTTCGGAGTACATAATTACAAGTTAAATGAATCACGACTTCTATGCTGCCCTATTTTAGCGGAACGAAGCAAATGACAAACTACTGAAATTTGCGATATTGGTGTTGTTGTTTTTTTGAAAAATCCTAAGCATGCTTTACCTTTAGGCAAAATTTGGAGAAGAAATAATCATTCGATTGAAAGATGTTTAAGTAAACATGCCATGAAATTGCATTGATGCCGATGTTAATGACGGACACAAATTGCTCATTGTGAGAAATGACACTTTTGCCACTTGCTTCCTTTACCAAAGTAGGGCAGCATGTGAAGGAGAAAGGAAACAGTGAAAGTTTCAGCAAAGTTTTAACAAAGATTAACAAACATATCGAATGAAATGATATTACAGCGTGTTATCAATGCTTTAAAATCCTTTATCAATCCTTTAAAATCTGTTAAGAATACAAATGAAATAGAAAAAATCATTTATATTTAAGGCTACTATTTGTTAAGAGATGAATGTAAGTAAAATGAAGTAAGCACATTGTAAATTGCTTATTGTACACATTCCCATATTTAAGACAAGCCTATAGTTAAATTTTGTTTTTTTTTATTAATTCTACTATATTTGTAATAATTGGACAAGTACTACGAGTACCATTAATGTAATGATTGTATAATTTGATTTTGTAAAAACATTTTGTTATGTTCAGTTAAAAAACACACACAATAACATAAAGTGCTTGACACGGATGTGATCGTGTTCTAAGACTAAATACTAGAAGGGTAACGATCAACCACCCATACACATGAGAATCAGCGATCAAATAAAAACTCGTGTTCGGATGCAAATATACAGCAGAATAACAGTATTATGCAGAATACAAGGATTTTATTACAAGTAAAAGGTCACAATAAAATACTCTGTCCATTGAACAGTAATAACACTACTAATACCACAATCATCATTACCACCACCACCACCACCACCACCACCACCACCACCACCACCACCACACTACTACTACTACTAGTACAACTACTAATACTACTGTAACTTCCAGAGCTAACTGTACTATTTCTACTACTACTGCTACCACTATACTGCTACTACTAATACTGCTACTACTACTACTACTACTACTACTACTACTACTACTACTACTACTACTACTACTACTACTACTACTACCACTACTGCTGTTACTTTCAGAGCTAACTGTACTATTTGTACTACTACTACTAGCCTACTACTACTATACTGCTACTACTACTACTACTACTACTACTACTACTACTACTACTACTGCTACTACTACGACTACTATTACTAATACTGCTGCTGCTACTACTACTACTACTACTACTACTACTACTACTACTACTAGTACTACTACTCATAATACTACTGTCACTACCAGAGCTACTAACATTACTACTACTACTACTACTACTACTACTACTACTACTACTACTACTATTACTACTACTATTACTACTACCACCACAAGTTCTACTACAACTACAGCAATAACGCCACTACAATACAGCCACCAACATTATTAACATGTACATTATTTTTATTACACACATTGTCCATTTCATACAAAAGTCCATCCACACCTGCTAAGAATGCAAAGAGTGATTACTATTGCTACTACTTCAACTATTACTACTGTTACCTCTACTATTACTACGATTACTACTGCTGCTACTACTGCAACTATTACTATTACTATTACTAGTACTACTACTACTACTACTACTACTACTACTACTACTACTACAACTACTACTGCAACTACTACGGCTACTATTACTACTACTATTACTACTACTACTACTACCACAAGTTCTACTACAACTACAGCAATAACGCTATTTCAATACAGCCACCAACATTATTTACATGTACATTATTACATACATGAAGTGCATTGTCCATTTCATACAATAGTCCATCCATACCTGCTAAGAATGCAAAGACACGAAATAAATGAAAGTTGATAAATAAATTCAACATAATTTCTCCCGACATGGATTCACAATCCATTGAATGTAACTGATAGCCATGTTTCATGTCATTTGGTTCTCCCATAACATGCCAGAGGATTTAAACCTCTATCGACTTTACGTGTATTACTCGGTGCAGATCGGCGAATTTGGCACATAAAGAGCGTTTTGAACTACTCACAATTGTAGCAAAGAAATTGCAAAGACGAATTTCACCTGATATGTTGTTTTATCGCCTAGTCAATCTTTGCATTTATCTCGGTGTATGATATATACCTTATACATGCTATCTAAAACATGTATCAATCATCAATCAATCAACAATCAATCGAAGTCAATCAGTTCAATCAATCCAAATCAATCAATGCAAATCAATCAAATTCACCGAATAGCCACAGGTCAATAATCACTCAATCAACAATCAAAATCAATCAATTCAAAATCAATCAAAGTCAATCAATCAATTTTTCAATTCATCCTGTCCCCATACCTATTATTATTTAAGTTGAATTTATTTAGTCTATCTAATCTGTCCTGTTCTTTCTATCTTTGCTATTAATCTGATCTATCTATTGCTTATCTATCTTATCTATCGCTCGGATCAATGTATGTAGTGTATGTATGTATCCATCTATGCGAAGCCTGTCTACCTATTTATCTAATTTTAAAACTTATTTTATTTATCTATCTATCTGTCTGTCTTTCTATCTTCTATCTATCTCTCTATTCTTATCTGATCCTATCTATTCGATCGATCAATGTATGTAATGTATGTATTATCCATCTATCTATATAATTATATATATCTAATGTATCTATCTCATCGATGTATGTAATGTAGTGATATGGTATGTATGTATGTATGTATGTATGTATCTATCTTATCTGGAAAGACAGAATCTTGCCGCTCGCCTTGAGAAACGGGATCGCATTGCACTAATTTTGAAGCGTGGCAACATGGGTCGCCGGAGCTGATCTATCCGAAAATGAGGAGGGGGAGCCATCATGGGTTTCGAATTGTGACTTCCCCGTTTGTAAGAAAATAACCTACTTGTCAGAAAGGACAATAACTGGGTCAGAAGAAAATCTAGCGTCAGCAACAAGCACGAAGTAAATGATACTTTCGTGTTCCTGAAACGTCGTGAAATAAAGGAGAAAAGATTGCCACTATAGACGTAGACCAGACGGGACTGCAACTGTCCCTTAGAATTAGCTATATTACTCATTGGGACCAACCCTCTCTTGCGAGGATGTGCTCGAAGAAAAGTTTCAGGACTGGTTTCAAGCAAGAAGAAATATTTCAAATGCCAAAACAACAACTACGAGTTTTCCGCCCTTCGAAGTAGTCCTCTGGAGTCCTACTGCCACTTTCCCATTGTCCTCTGCCACGCCCTCCATGGCCTCGCTGGAAGGAATCTTCTGGTATCCTTGCAGATTCCAGTCAAGCAACGGTCATCTCTTGATGTCGTCCACGTCTCACACAGAACGGCTGATTAATTTATTACCCCCTTAAGGTTGGGGAAGCAGGAAAATCACCCCAAGACAAAAACGCAAGTGTTGCGTAAGAGGCGAGGGTTGTTTCCAGGCACCAGCGAGTTCTTCTCGGTCAGGAACTGGTCGATGGCTCAGGCGTGTCTAAAGTCAGCGCGCGTTTTGTTCCATATTGAAGCAGCCACGGTTTGTGTTCTATCACAACTCTCGCCTCTTCTTCGATCACTGGAAAAATGGTAATTTCCCCAGGGATCTCTCTCTTTGCAGACATCTGCTTTGTTCCGGTCTGGCTCTATCACAAATCTGGATTCTCTGCACCTCCGTCGTCACGGAACTTGATATCGTCCTGGAGGTCCCCCTTGACGACCTCCTTGAGCTTGGGGAAAAAGAAAAAATCACACAGGAGCGTCAGCCTTGGGTGAGGTAGGAAGGTTTCTCCCTCAGCATGGAGTGGTTCTTTCTCGACCAAGGAACTCTTCAGACTGCTCAGGGCAATGGTGAGCAGTAGCTTGTTGGTGCATGATGTAAGCAGCGCACGCTTGTTAAAATCTGTGGCGTCATCGTTCCTGAGCACTGACAAAACAATTTCCCCAGGATCTTTTGCTAAGACCGATCTGGTTCATTCGTCTCACCTCTCCAGTGCAAAGAAGTAACCTAATGACTATCCATTCACATCGAAGGAAACGATCAACATGACCGTGACTTTGCATTTGTCTCACTTTCGTCGGCCTTGGCGATCGTCGGACTGCTTCACGGTGACATCGCACCTAATCACAATGCCCTGCGCACCCGACAGTTCCTGCTTGAGAGGAACGTCGTCGTGCTGGAGCAACCTACTCACCTAACCTGGCTCAGTGCGATTTTTGATCTTCCCAACTAAAGAGGGTCATCAAGAAGACCCGTTTTGAAGACGTGGTGGATATCAAGATGATCGAGACGACGGAGCTGCAGTGGATCCCGGAAGAATCCTTCCAAGAGTTGATGGAGGTGTACCAGAGAAGGATGTGGAAGTGCATTGGACTCCAGTAGGAGTACTTCAAAGATTTAGTTTCGATGTGAAATATCGTGACATCAATATATTAATATTGTGACACCAGTCCTGGAACTTTTGTAACACACAATGGGCAATACCACAATTTCAAGAAGGAAACTGGGTTTTTGCAGTTTAGTGACTGGTGGATGCTAGAATTCATGGAAAAAAAATCGTGTTAGTCCTCAAAATTTCCACTGGGTGGATAACATCATTCATCGGTGGACCAGGACCAGGATGGAACAGGATCGTATACTCAGAGTAGATGGAACCACCGGGCAAAAGGAATCCTGGAAGACCAAAACTCACATGGCGAAGGACTGTATCAGCTGAGCTGATTCAGATGAATCTTACCTGGGGTCAAGCAATA
>JZLH01S0538678.1:0-10531 GCA_001188425.1 Eucidaris tribuloides
GTCCGTTTGGGGTCGTAAGTAGAAAAGGGTCACTGTCAACCATATTCTGGGTCACGTTTTACTTAAATCCAGATCAGGCTGTCCCAGATTTTGGTCAAAATTGAAACAGAGTTTGGTTGAACCTGACCGTTTTCCGATTGTGACCCAAACAAACTCCTTTTTTTCCAAGTCAATCTAATTCGGGGTGTTTAAGAATATATCAAATGTTCTAACGGACTTACATGTATCACATACATTTTGTGCAGTAACAGCAATGATGGAATTAAAGTTGAGACACAATCAAACTTTAGATACATCAAAAATATAATCATAAGTATCACTCAACATTTTTTATAACAAAATTTTGGAAATTCTGCATGACTGCACAACTAAAATTCACTGTTCTTTTTTTAAAAACATGAAAAAAAGAGAACGTATTCTCCGAGGAAGATTTCCTCTCTTCCAAGCAAACGAATGGTGAGTGGGCGGAGATCCTGAATGAGCTTAAAGAGAGAAGGAGCCAGAAACTAACAGACATAAGTTAAGAAAAAAATTGAGTTCCTGCCAACCAATCAGATCGTACGTGCACTGGTCTTGAGCTAACCATGCGTGACCGATGCATGCCACCCGACGTGTGTTAGTCGCGCCGTGGTAATGTACGCACTGTTTGAATCGATAAGCTTCTCCCCCTATAGCTGTTCCTGCAGGTTTATCCCGGAATAAAACTTGCAAAGAGATAAAATAAACAAATTTTAACTAATTTATAGGGCCTTGCTGAGGGTGAGTATCACACAGTACCCCTTATTTAGGCTGTCTTTATCACCACGTACCATAATTCTCACAATACTCACAATGTAATTTTTTCTTAACTTATGCCTGTTAGTTGCTGGCTCCTTCTCCCTTTAAATCGTTGGAATTTGTCACTAAAACGGACAGTTGCTACCAGACAGTACCTAGATTTAACACGCTTCCTAACTCATCAAGGCCTCCCGTTTTGCGCTCTGTGAAAAACTGTGCCGCGTGTAGTGAATCCATGCTTAATGCATATAAGAATCCGACAATAAAACTTGGAGGAATGTAAGGATTACGTAATGTGCAGTACATGTACTTATGCTTTCTTGAGATTAATCCGACGGCAGCTTAGAGGTTTTCCTTTTTTCATTCTAGACAAATTCCACACCATTGGAAGCTAGGGTATCTTACTTTTGGACCGTATTAAAAAAAAAAAAACTATTTAAAACACCCGTCAAATGCTTCAACGGTTTTCATACACCCGTAAGATGAATCGCACGCGTAGAGCGATGGACGTATATCAAACGGCTTTTATTTGGGGATTTTCTTTTTTCATTTGAAAGCTTTATGCCCAAAGGTCATATCACACCAATAACAGATTTTGAATATCTTTCGGGGTTTTTTTTAAATTAATGGAAAATCGGGGGGGGGGGGCGAGATTACGGGGTACCCCCAAGCTTTTCAACTATGTTTTACATTGTAGTATCCAAAGGGTTAATAAGTTATCCGAGTTATACCTCATCAGAAAGAGCAGATGAGCAGAAAGACCGATGCCCTAAACACCAGCGGTGCCTGGGCGGCTGCCGCTCAGTGACTGGGTGAAATTGCCTAAAAACTCGCCACCCGGACGCCGAGTAGGCTAATTTTTGTATTTGTGACCACAGCATTAGGTGCACCTGTTTTACCAGATAGCGTTTAGATGATGTGTGCCTGATATTTTATACTGATTTTACTTTTTATGCAAATATCGAAATAAATGTTGATTTGATTTAACTTTACACAGTTAAAAACATTGGAAAGATTTCTCGATGCCCAAATTAGAACCACCACGTTCGGTCTCTCAGACCTTGAGTGTATCGGCCTTCCGTCTACCAGGTTGTGTATCGGTCTTCCGTCTACCAGGTTGTAACCCCCTCAAAAATCCACGAAAATAACTAAATCCAAAGAATAACACGTACATGTCCATGATTAAAAGAACCGCAATCATCATCGGGGAGGGGGCTCAGTCGAGGGCCCGGGACCACCATGTGTCCGTACGTAAGAGCCCTGGCTCTACCGTGATCCGTTCCATGCACACACATAATAATGAAAAATTATGTAGTTTAAATTTACCATTATCTATATTACATTACATTGCAGTTTGAAAAACTAAAGTAAAAAAAAAGTGAATATCTACAAACACTTACACATTTTGTAAAAATATGGTATAGGCACAATTTGAATAATTTCTCTCGCGAAAAAATAACGAAAGTAAACTGATGCAGGGATGGGGGTGTAATGGAATAGATAAAGACTAAGCCTGGGAGACATGTATACAACTGACATGAAAAAGGCACGGAATAAAATAAAATGGGCACAGAAAACATACACACACCAACGACATCTTATTCTTTTTAATTAAACCATCCACACACCCCACGACGAAACAGACACCCCCACATAAATACATATAGACCCACACAAAACACATGTACATATACAGGACAACACACACTCACACACACACACACACACACACACACACACACACCACACACAATGTCACAAACACACAAACACAAACAAACACACAGATAAACACACACACACTCATACACACATACACATACACATACACACACATACAAACACACACACACATACACATACACACACACATACACAAACATACACACAAACACACACTCTCACAGACACAAACACAAAAACTCACACACAAGTACACACACACAAGCACACACACACACACACACGCGCGCGCGCGCGCGCACACACACACACACGCAAAAACAAACTCCCGCACACACAAACACATGTATAACTTACTCTGCCAAGTTATCGGCGGCCACTGTTCCGAACCATTCAACCGACGACCCGAGCTGAGACAAAACGACCGAGGTATTACCGGCATTCCCTCCACGCTGCAAGACCTGCAGTTGAACCCTGCAATCATTTGGATATTACATTAATTCGCTTATAATGACAACTCTTATCAAAGGGGGCACAGAGAGGGAAGACAGATATGCACGCACGGAAACATACATACAGACACACACATACACACACAATACACAAGCACACACACATACACAAACACACTCACACACATACACCTATACACAGACACACACACATACACACACAAACACTCACACACATACAAATACACACACTTACACATTTACACACATACACCTATGCACAAACACACACACACTTAACATAATAACACATACAAACACACATACATACACACATACACATACGCACACACACACTCACACACATTCACACACATACACGCGCACACACAGACATACACACACAAACCGACACACACCTACAAAGGCATACACTCACATACACCTACACACATACAGATTATGTACACACACTCACACACACTCACACACACCTACACACACAAGCACACCTACATACACGCACAAACACAAACATATATGCACACACATTCACATACACCTACACACACAGACACACATACACATGTACATTATACACACTCACATGCACAAACCAGACACAAACACAAACACATGCCCACACACTCACACACGCGAACAACGTTTGAAATAATTATATCGATAATGATATGCATAATTGCGTTTTTACAATACATACGATCTGTTTTGACAGGAACGTTGGAATTAAAGCTGGCAAACACGACAATTGTGGTCAAATAACCGTAACATGCACAAACAAACACAGTCATAGCGAGAAAAGTAGAGCCAACATTACACGCGTACATATACACGTAATGCATAATACAACGATTGCATTATTGTCGTTTCGGATTCTCTAGAATTCTTATTTAGATCGCTTGAACCAAAGTTTTCCCTTTTATCTGAGCCAAGTTAGAGCTAACAATGAAAGGTCATTCCTACACGATGCTGTATGCACTTTACACAATGCACATTTTCACGTTAACATAGTGCCTGCTACAATAACTGAATACAACACTCGCAATGATTTGAAAATTTGCTCTACTCTGCTTGTGAGTTTAGACTGCATATTCAAGACAGTTATTTTTGTAAACAGAACCAGCTGATATGGGGAGGGGTTGGCACTGTCATTACAAGGTGTACATCATGCGCGTGTATGGACTTTCAAAATGGACCCTAAACAGGTAATCAATTGTCTATCTCAGAATACCCTAAACAATTCATTTCTGAAAAGATACCCTTATTTAAGTAAACCCATTTCAGAATACCCTAAACAAGTATTAAATTCTGAAAAGATATCCTTTTTTCTGTTGAAAGTATACCCTTTATCTGATTTTGGTGATTTTGATACCCTTTTCACTGTACGCGCGTACATCGCTCGACCGTGAAAAAAAACCCTTTTTTACACATTTTCTTTACACGCACATGGTGCATAGTCTGCAGGCACAAACCCTTGTCCATCGTGCTATGCAGGGTCTGAACAATCTGTGCTGCAGACTAGTACTTGCATAGGCCCTGTGTTATAGCTGCTCCGTGCACAAGTTCTGACTAAGAAGATTAGCCTTGGCTCAAGGCGCTGTGGAATTTAAGTGCCAAAACAAAGTTTGTGCCTGCAGACTACATGGTGCACACCTTGTAATGACAGTCGACCCCCCCCCCCCCGCGACCTGATCTGCAGATGGACATTAAATTGTCATATTTGTGATTGTTTTTGGTGTGGGAAATTTGCTTGAACTTGAATTTGGACTTGAACTTGATCTTGAACTTGAACCTAGTTCTTTGGCCATCAATTAATTGAATAAATGACCACACGATATTTCTATGATTTACATAAATAATGTACATTGACCATGATACATCATCCCTGAAAATACAAGTTTCGCCTAGAACGTGATGTGGACTGGTCAATACATATTTAATTCAATTCAGATTACTCTTTTGTTATCATCGTATTATCATTTTTCTTCAAACTCTATCCCACCCGTAGACAAAAACACCAAACTATTGACGTTTCCAAATCCCAAGGACCTATTCGTGTTTTTTGTTTGTTTGTTTGTTTGCTTGTTTGTTGTTGTTTGTTTTGTTTTGTTTTTTTTTTTGCTACCGACTGTAACATTTACATGTGCCAAAACTAAGTTAGGGAGATCTAGATTTATATAAAATTAATCCAAATGGTTCCAGCTTTATTCTGCTCTACTTTAGCATAAGGAAACATGTAAAGAACCATTCAAATTTTAATTATTGGTGTTTTGAAAACATCTAATCATGCCTTATCTTCAGGCGAAATTTGGAGAAGATGTCGTCATTTTATCGAGAGATGTTTAAGTCAAAATGCCATGAAATTGAATTGGTCATGTTGGTGGCAATTTAAATGACAAATACAAATTGCTCATTCATAAAAAAAAAAACACTGTCGTCATTTTGCTTCCTTTTACCAACGTCGGCCAGATTTGCACTAACGTTATAAGTATTGGTGTGCATTGACCCGAGGTATTACCATGCATGATGATTGTAGCTTAATGCTCAAAGAGGCCCAAAACTAGGTATCACAGCAAGGTGCACACCTTTAAAATGAACTTTCCCACGAAACTCGTTCATTCCCAGCTCGTGAACAACTTCATTTTGCAAACCAGACGCAAACCAACTTGTACAGTGAATTCCTTGTATTTCTTCGTTTGACAATTCCCCATTCATATACAGCTTAAAGCCCAAGTATAGTTTTGGTAAATGGTAAAAAAAAAAATGAAATTCCTTGCAATTATGCTTTTAGATAGACTCCTGGAATAGACCCATATTATCTATTAATACCCTGAAAATTGTTCGCTCTAAAATTCTCTTATTTTTGAGAAATTACTCAAAATATGAAATGGCTGGGGGTGGGGGGCGACATTTCCCATAGCACACCGATAGATGTTTATCCCCAGTTGAAACATCACAATTTCCAGTGGGTTTGATGTTGTTTTCTGATGTCTGAGGTGACAATATAATACTACGTGAAAGATTGGCGAAAAGGTGGTTTGATCGACTAAAACTAAATAAGGGCTTTAAAACACAAAAATGACCCCCCCCCCCTTTAAACTAAACACCAGCTAAACTGAAGATTTTATGACTAATTTCTTTTTTATGACTTATATGATAAAAATCTTTATTATACTTTGGATGAGTAGGGTATCCCCTCCACTTGTTTCGTTTTGTGTAATACCACACTTTAGAATTTATGTTATTTCGTTGTTGCAAGACCTTAAAGAATAAACAGTATTTCAGTTGCTGTTAAAGCCACAGGCTAACAATGACCACAGTTTAAAAAAAAACTGTGAGCTACATAATCCTCTATGTTCTATGTGTCTTTGATAAGGTCTAAAAATGAAGCCCTGAAAAAATGTGTTTTAAAATGATGAATTAGTGCTTTGAAAAAGTGAAAATCTACACAAGCACTCAAATTGACCGGATTCACCTGCCCATTTCCTCCTATTGACTTACTTACTGTGTGCAGATCTAGGCTGTTTTATCCTCCACCCGAGTGCAAATTGTTTATTTATACATATCTTGCCAGTGGCAGCATAACTTTCTAAACTTTTGTAGTTTAGGGTATTAATTTTTTCCATTTAAACACTACTATGTAGCTCACATTCACATATCACAGTTTTGTTGTTGTTGTTGTTTTTTACTTGAAGCTCCACAATGTTAGCCTGTGGCTTTAAGGTTACCCTGTTTGAAAAGACGATAAAATAAAATAAACAAGGACAACGCAAAGCGTAGCATCCCCTCGCCGGGTACAAATAGCATACATATGCATATTTAATGACGTGTGAACTTTGCCCTTTGGCATACATACTTGAAGATTAAAATCTGTTTAACATTACTAAAGTCATTGAATGGAACTTCTAATTAGCTATTCTTACATTAACATATTTAATGAGCTATGAAGTTTGTGCTTTGACATATTAAAAGTGTATATAATCCAAAAACAAATTGTGTTTTGATACTATATATGACAAGATCAAGATTTGACCACCATTTCACTGACAAATGTGTGTAAACATATTAAGTGGGGAAAATTACCTTTTTATCAATGAATATAGGTCTTTTCTAGGGTAAAAGTATCTTTATTTTCAGTTTTTGTAACCTAGAACCCTTTATATTTCACCGTTTTTGAAAAAAAAAATCATATTTTGCACATTTTTTGCCAAAACATAGCTGTTTTGGGGTGACACAAATTTTCTCCACCTACTTTGAAATGTTTGTAGTATCCACAAAATTAGAATATATCCTTTGTTTTTGTTCAAATTCAATATGTTATAGTAAACTTAAGTAAAGTCTTTCAACTGAAACTCTATTTGTTTCAGTTTACTTCAGACTTTACATGTGGAAATCCATAGAAATTGCTCTTTGACAAACGATATTCCAAAGAGTTAGAGAGCTAAATTGCCCCTCATTTTTGTGCAGAATTTAATTAGCAATAAGCTTATTATAAATTTTCCTGACAAATAAATAAACAGGAGAATTGTGCAAAAAGACTACACTTACCCCTTAATTTTGAAAAGTGTGTAAAAAAATCAGGACATTTCACACACAAAATATTTTGGGAAAACCAATCAAGCTACACTACAGGCCTGATAATCAAATCAATTATGCCCCTTATATTTCCCCATAAGTGATTAGATTTCTGATATGGCAGCATACATACTTTTTTCAACATAATTCTTTTTAAAATTGATTTTACCCAATTTCAACCCAAATATGAATATACAATAGACGATTTGATAATGTATTTTATGGATGTTTTCTATTCTGAAACCTAATGCAGAGTTATTTTTCTCACCTGTTCTTATGAATAAATGTTCATAAAGAAAATGCAAATTGCATAAATTAATTATTGATATGTCTAGCAAGCCTCCAGCAAGCTGTCGGGTTGTTAATTAAGAGCAACCTTTGTCAGAATAGTATGCAAAGAATTTGCATTAATATTAAACAGTTTATGGGCAAAGGTATACCCTAGTTTGGCTACCAGACATTTAGATTAACATTTTCTCACATTTATTGAGCTGTGACCTTTGACCTTTGTCCTACACACTCCCAAATTAAACTTTGACTGTATTTTGATATAATGTACCTTCATATCAAATCTCATGAAAATCCATCAAATATTAGTAAAGTTATCGAACAGAAACCAGTGTTTCGGACGAACGGACGGACGGACGGAAGAACGGACGGACACCGGCGTTTCTATATCCCCTCCCGACTTCGTCGGGCGAGGGGATAACAACAATAAGGCTTATTTCAATTATTGGTACCGTGATTGAAACAGACAGAAGGAATAACTAAAGATATACGAAAACAATATTTAAAGCCATAGTCCAGTTCTGGTCGATCAGACAAAATTTTTGTCAATCTTTCACAAAGTATTCTATTGGCACACCATACATCAGAAAACAACATCAAACCTACTATTGTTTACAGTGACAAATTACGATGTTTGAATTATAGGAGAGCATGTAGCGGTATGATATATCACCAGAATTATGATTAATCCGCACCCCCAATGAATTGGACAGATTATATTATACATATTAGTATACCCCTCAAATTCAAAACATTTATGTAGAAATTTCTCCTATCCAAAATCATTACCCTCTGCATGTGACATACATGTATATGATGCTGCCCAGCATTTTGCATTTTCTGTAAAGTTTAAATTCAGTTCGTCACCGGTGCTGCCAATTACTAATATTCAAATCGAATAAGAAAGGTTAGATAACCTTCATTTATTCCTTACATAATTCCATTCTGTCCTACATTAGCACCTGTAAAATTATTTCTAATTACTTTGACACTTAACTACATCACAAAATTGACGTTTGTCTCTATGAAGATTAAAAGTTTCCCATATCGTTTGCTTCTTCTTGCAATCACTCCACAGGAATTGCTTTTTATCTCAATTTAATGACTTTGTAATGGAAATGCAATTCCCTGTAAAAATAAATTATGAAAATGGGCGATTTTTGTTATACTTTTGATATAAAAGTTGCCAAAACAAACCCTCAACCATTTAATAGACCTACTGTAACTTGTTCGTATAGCGTCCTACGCTCTTTGAGTTTATGAGGAAGCATTGATGTACTTTTTTTAAAATAAGCACGGAATTGATTGTTAGGCATTGTTCACGAAGTAATTAAGATATAGATCTGCGGTCCGTTTGAAAAAGTTTTCGATGTCTATATTTACAATTTTTCTGTAAATCTGGCAAAGACCATAATTTAAAAGAAAAATTCACAGTCAGGTAGAAAAATGGACAAAGTGGCAAATTTCGTGTGTCCAAACGCGCTATTGATAAGCTTACCTAATTTGATGAATTTTTATCATCGTTGTTCAAGATATTGATTTTCGTTAATAAAGCTATGATCCCACAATGTAAGAAGTAGGTTTTCATACATTCAAACGAAATCTTCAAGTTGCCAAACAGGATTGTCATGTAGGCAACCCATTAAGAACTACTGCGGTGTAGTATACATGGTATAGCGCCAAAGAATGCTATACTACCCAAGAACCGCCGGGCAATTGTTGCTAGGCCGTCGCCATCTTCACACACAGGTACATCTTCGACGCTCTCTCACCCCGACGCTCCATTGATTCAAACGCCCCTTGAATTAAACGCTACGGCCTACACGTGCGTCCGTTAACCAAGCTAAAGTCACGTATACATTAGCACCCAGATTTGGCCGGACAGTAATGTATGCATGTATAAGTTATCTTTGCAGCATATGCAGACCCCTAACGGACGTTTTACGTTGAAAGGGAAACAATTAGTGCTTTTTATATTCATTAATTTGCACTTCCATAAAATTTGTGTCTTGCATCAAACAGCGGTCCCAACACAACTGCTACCCGGAGCTAATTGGAAACGGTTGGAAATAGGAAGCCAGTCTTCGCTACGGGAGACGTCCAGACAGCGTGTTGTTATGCGTACAACATGCTGTTTTAGCTGATACTATTGGTGTTAACTTTGAGCAATAATCAACAGCCACTTTTATAAAAATGCCAGTGAATTTGCCAGTTTCGAATACAAATATTGACTATGATATGGGGCCAGTTTTATGCAAAGGTTTTGATGTCTTCCTGGACAAAATGTTTTGAAATAGAGGTAAAATAATATATTCACTAAAATACAATTTTTTGGAAAAAAGCATTAAAAACTCAATTTTTGGCCTTAAAGTTGCTGTCAAATTTTAGCATAGATCGCAATCAAGTGTAGGTATCATCTTGTGAAATTAAATGTCTTTTAATAATGAATAGCCAAAACTCATGGTTATAGGGAGGTTCCAGATTCAAAAATCATTTTCAAAGCTGATCAATTATAGGTTGCACATGGCGCCATTTTGGAAAATGGCCCCCATAACGCCACCATTTTGGGAAATTCACGTGGCCCGGCGTTATTTTGATAGGCACACCCCTCAAGGACATATCCATGCAAATTGGTGCTTTATCAGCAATTTGAACGAATTCGACCTGCAAAATATGCAGTTATCTGCTCCACTAAGGGGGGGGGGGGAGTGCCGAGATTTTGGATAGGTAGTGTA